>WYDK02000051.1:2448318-2465303 GCA_009867345.2 Toxicodendron radicans
ATTTGTATTTGATTTTTAGTGTTTATGTATTTGTTTTCTATGGATAATATGTGGTTAATTGAAATGAATTTAGAGTAATTAATTGTGGGGGTGTAACTGTAAAAAATGAAAACTGCAGAAACTTTGGGGTTTAATGGTCATAATTTAGAACTATCATGAATAGTGCAGGTACCCGTGGGTCCACCCGTACCCATATAGGGTAGGGTCTGGGTCCAATAATTTGGACCTATTTAAATCAACCCGTTTAGGGCCCGTACCTGTGGGACCCGCACCCGTTTGGGCCCGACCCGAACCCGGCCCACCCGCCCGTTTTGCCAGGTCTACTATTAACTACATCTTTCTAGGGTATTCATTGAATATAAAAGGCTACAATCACAAGAAAATTCTACAACACAATGGATACAAATTGTTTTTTAATATCATCCATATTATCCCAAAAATGATATTCATGGGGAGAATAGAATCTAGGAATACTAGTTTTGGGAAACGAAACCTGCCATAGCCGAGATACCAACAAGTATACCTGAATTTGAACACTCATTATCAATTCCAATCCTAATCCTTCTAAATCCGAGCCAAGTACTCCACTCATTTCTCAATCAACTCAATCTTAAACTATTAAAACCAGTGAGTTCATTGTATATTCTAGGAAAAGAAGAAAAATCAAGAAGATAAAGGACCAAACACATTCCAAGCCAATCCATGAAGATGAACTGAATCCAAATCCAAAGGAAACATCTTCAGGTAACACTAATAACAACCTCATTGAGTCTGGTCAGGTAGAGAATAATGATCTTGATATACCTATTGCAAAAAGAAAATGAACCAGGTTGTGCACAAGCCACCCAGTTTGTAACTTCATCTCTTATAAAAATTTGTCGATAGGTTATCATGCATTTGTTACCAATCTTACTAACATTCAAATTTCAAACAAGGTCCAAGAAGCACTACAAGTACCTGAGTGGAGAGTTGCCATTGAAGAAGAAGTCAAAGCTTTAAAAAAGAATGACACATGGAACTTACGGAACTTCCAGAAGGGAAAAACCCAGTGGGGTTTAAGTGGATTTTCACAGTAAAGTACACAGTAGACAGAAGTATTGATAGGTTCAAGGCATGGCTTGTAGCAAAGGGCTTCACACAGTCCTACGGAATTGACTACCAAGAGACTTTTGCACATGTTACAAAATTGAAAAAAATCAAAGTCTCTGTTATCCTTGGCTACAAACCGACCGGTGTCTTCATCAACTAGATATCAAAAATGATTTTCTTAATGGTGACCTAGAAGAAAAAGTGTATAAATTCCCTCAGGATTGGAGACTCAAGCTAATATTAACAAAGTATGCAAACTCAGAAAATCACTACATAAGCCAAGCAGACTCCTTGAGTGTGGTTTGACCCTTTTACCAAGGCTTTGAAAAGGGTTGGGTATTCACAATGTTAATCTGATCATACCTTATTTGTAAAACAATTTGTTGGGGGAACATTAGCAATCATCATTGTATATGTAGATGGTATAATTTTGATAGGAGATCATGAGGAGGAAATAAGTAACCCCAAGAAATTCCTTGCTAAAGAAATCGAAATCAAAGACTTGGTAAAACTTAAATACTTCCTCGGAATGAAAATTGCTCGATCAAATATGGGAATTGTAGTCTCGCAGTGAAATGTGTTCTTGATTTAATGAAGGAAACTGGCATGCTTGGCTATAAACCTGTTGATATACCCTTGTACTATACTACAAAGGTGGGCATTGCAGAAGGAAGTGCTCCAGTTGAAAAAGGAAGGTATCAAACACTTGTGGGAAAACTCATCTATCTTTCTTATATTAGTCCTGAATATTAGTTTCTCTGTCAGCGTGGTCAATCAATTCATGAATAATCCAACCGAGAAACACAAGAAAGTTGTTTATTGAATATTAAGTTACCTAAAAATGACTCTAGAAAGAGGATTGTATTTTAGGAAAACACAGAAAAAAAAATGTGGAGATATTTACTGATGTTGATTGGGCTAGGTCCATAACTGACCGAAGATCAACTTCAGGGTATTACACATTTGTATGGGGAAAGTTGGTTACCTGGCATAGTAAGAAATTGTCAAGGGTAGCAAGAAGCAATGCAAAAGCATAATTTAGTGCCATGGCACAAGAAATTTGTGAAGGAATTTGGTTAAAAAGACTTCTACAGGAACTGCAAATTCAGTTAGAAGAACAGATGAAGATGTTTTGTGAGAATCAAGGTGCTATAAGCATTGCAAAGAACTCAGTCCATCATGATTGAACAAAACATGTGGAAAACGATCGACATTTTATTAAGGAGAAAATAGAAGGAATAATCTTAGTGGTTTACACTCCAACTACTCTCCAAATAGCCAACATCCTCACCAAGGCCCTTCCTAGAATGAGTTTTGAAGATTTGAGATCCAAGCTGGGTATGACTAATATTTACAACTCAGCTTGAGGGGGAGTGTAGAAAATCATAATCACAAACATACAGCTATCAAAGACATACAGCTGTGTGACCACAACTATTGTTGTTACCAGATCTTCAGCCTTGATTCTAGTATAAAAATCAGGGATTTCTTTTATTTCTTCATATTTTATTTGTCTTAAACCTGTATAAATAGCTGGTTTGTTTCCAGCCATAATAATAAGACATACCAAGTATAATTCTCTCCAAAAATCTTCACAAATAATGAAATTGAACTCTAGAAGATCAATAAAGATTAAGACATCTTCAATTGGTGTCGTGTATGGTTAAGACAAATGAAAGGCTGCTTCTTTTGGACTATAGTAAAAGATTTTCTGAAGTTGCAATTTGTGGAATCAAGAAATACTGTTTGTCTTGTAAAAAATTTCTAGTTCTGCTTAACTTATGTGCCATTTTACTTACTCAATTAAGACCAGAGTTGCTTCCACCATGATCACTTCTAATGTATGAAAAATAGACTACGTTATCATTTTGAACCGTGTCTGCAAAAAGACAGAAAACTCAAATGGCTTCTTCTTCGTAAACCCCCCATCAAAGCCGGTGCAATGTAAACCAAGTAAAAATTGGCTTTCTTCCAACCAACAAAATTATACATGATTGATAATTATCATCTTGATGTCAACGGTTGACAGTCAACCTCTTACACCAATACAATTTTCTTTACAAGCTTGTTATAGGACACTACCTCTTTTCTCTAGCTAAATTAACATCCAAATGCAGTATAACTTATAAGAAACTTGCATCACATTTATCTTGACAGGACTCTGACAAGGTTATACATTACTAATTATGTGCTACCCAGATGAAACGACTTAAAATCACTAAAACAAACAAATTTGAACTCATGAACTATTGTTCTGAATTGGATGTGAGGTACGACCATCTTCAATGGTTGGGGAGTTCAAGATCTTTCGTAGGGAACGATATTGAAGCCGTACATTCTCACCACTTCCAATAATCTTAAGCAAATACCTACAGAACAAAATGAGATATAAACTCAGTGATGCTTTACCTAATAGCACGGTTGCCTTTTATGGTAACAACTTGAAGTGATTCACAAGAATATATCCCATTATTACAAACAGTTGCAAATAAAATGACTCAAATGATACCTGTATCTGTAATTGAAAACAATAAACATTATGAATGATAATTTAGGTCAGCCCCACTAACCAGCCATTGAGACATTGGGATGTGATTACAGCTTCCTTGCCAACAAATTTTTCTGGCGTCCTCCTATTTCCCTACAAAATTCAGTATGCCATTAAATTTTTATCTAACCAAGAAGAAGCATGCACTCAGTCAACAGATTAGTACCAAAAAGGGAAAAATACTCACCTTAATTAGCACCTTCTCATTAACAGAAAATGGATATTGCACCCCTCTATGCAACCCATCTTCAGCAGCAATATCTCCATTTTCCTTGGCACAATTAATACACAATCCAAATAAAATCATCTAAACAAAACTATGCTGCTCTTATTGATGTGTTAAATGTAATACAAATCATATATACTTATTGAGCTTTCATTTCTTTTCAAACTATTGAACAGTTTGCATACAATATATTTTCTTCAAGAGTTTCTTTCACTCTAAAAATTGCATTCCCAGAACTCTATTTTTGTACAAGCAAAAATCAATTTATCTCAGATATATGCTTCTACAAATTTATTTTTTCCGAAAATCCTTATAAATATGAGACACGAGTGTTCCAATGCCTGGGTATCAATGTAAATTCCAGTGGGGTTCAGCTTTTTATTCTAATTCATTAAGCAACAGGAATAATTTCATAATAAAAATTAGTATCAGTGTCAGTCTAATAGATGTACAAGCCATATATCATCGGAACGTTCCCCAAGTCAGCTCTCTAACACTTATGGTGTTGAATTTAAAGATTTTGAGAAAAAAAGTTATGACCAATTCTTTCATACTAGTATAGATTCATTGAATACTGAACTTTCAAGAGAAATTAAGCATTCTACCAGTTTTCTTATGAATCTCCAGTCTCTTCAATTTATTGGTGAGTCTTATGAGTTGTAATTAGTTCTAAGGCAAGGTTCCATTATTTCAAGAATCAATTGACTTATTAGTTATTAATTCTATCTAGGTAATTATCTATGCTTGAAGGGTTGTTTCAGGAATTACAATAAAAATCCTTAGTGTTGTAACTTGCAAAAGCAAGTGATTATTCATTTGAATGTAACTTTCAGGTTTTGAAAAACTAATTTTTCAGGACTTCGTATCTCTTTAATGGATTCCATTAACTAATATTTACTTTGTCTTGTATTTATTTATCTTTGTATTTGTGTTGTGTTGTGTTGATGGTGGTGTTGACTACATGGTAATTCATGTTGATTGCATTCTGGATTTTGTAGCCAAGCTAGAAAGTTGTATGGTAAATTTAGACTTTTAACGCATGTGGAAACTTTAGTTGTGTTAATAATTATTGATATGTTTAAAATAATCTATAAATATAAACCTAGAACGGAGTTGTAATATCCATTAAATGAATTGCGGATCTCTTATTAGACCATTATCCTAAAGCAACTTTTATTTCTACTTTTCCCTTGAAAATGATTTTTCTGCTTCCCTGTGTCATTAGGTATTAGAACTTAATCTACTCTCTTGATTGTCACCATTTAAACTTTTCATGTCGACAAGAAGAGGTAGAGGAAGATTGGATAATCTTAAAGTGAGAGATTTGCAAAATGAACAAGAACTTGAAGCTTTTCGAACACAAGTTGAAAAACTTACCTAGCAACTTGAGTTCCGAGTAGGTCATAGTGAGCATGGCGAGTATTACAGAGTGAATTCATGATGATAATTGTCTTGTCCATCCTAAGGAGGCTCAATTAGAAAAATCTAATTCTAACTTTGGCATCAAAGTAGATTTACTAATTTCTTAATTAGTTTAATGCTTTCTTCACCCTTATGAATTTCTTAATTAGCTTAATGTCGTTGAGAAGTACTTTGACTACAAAGAAATGTTCGATAGCTAATAAGTTGAATTAGCAGCAATGGGATATCATGGTTATTCTTTGACATTGTGAAGTAAGCTTCAAGAGATAAGAGTATAAAGGTAAGCCTAAAATCTATTCCTAGGAGAAAACAAAATTAAGGCATGTAGTAAGGTTGGGTTTGCCTATCTGTGGCGATGTATAGATGCTACAAAAGGTTAGTTTATCAGTTAGCCTTGAAGGTGGAGACTAAAGGCTTGTTTGTTTTCTCAATTTAAATCTTAATTCACTTACTTTGAATCATTCAGGTATAATTTTTTTAACATGATAATTGACTTTTTTGCTAAAATTAAGTGAACTAAAAATACTAAAATTTTCACTTTTCATTTAACTAAAAACATCTTAATAGTTTGTTTTAATTATTTTGACAATATTATCCTTATTTAATATTTATGATTACACCTATGCCCATTTAAATAACCCTTTTTACACTTTTCTTCGTACAATGTCATTTTGTCGCTTTCAACGTATGCTTTCAAGTCAAACTCTTCGATTAAATATTTAATTCAACTAGGTATTTATAAGCTTATACATAAAAATTTTTAAAATAATATACAACTAACATTAAATGGGCATGTATGTCAAAATGTTAATTTTCAGATCTTTTGATTTACAAAAACAAATGATTTAACACTTGTGATCAAACCATAAAAAAAAAACAAAAACAAAAACAAAACAAAAAAACAAAAACAAGCATCATTTACATTTTATATCTATCAGCATTAATTTTTCAGATTAAAAAAACACTTGCTAAAAGTGATGCTAGATAAGTAGACAATTATGAAGATTTTGTTGTTTCTTATGTTCAACAAGAATATGACAAGGAAGGCAAGGTAGAGTGGAAAGATGATCATGCATACCTTTAGCTTACACAAGCAATGATTTCTCTTGTGACTCAATACAATCAATATACAAAGAAGATCTCTTTAATGATTCAAGTCAACTCAAGATGACAAATATGATGTTTGATAGTGAAGAGATTGATTTCCCTAAACCTGAATCTTTGGAGATGCAAAAACAGCTTGAAATTCTTGACAATGATTTCAATAAAGATAACCTTGAATCATAGACCATTGTTGTTGATGATCGAAGTGAAAATATTATATCTCAAGATTTGTTAGTAAAGCTCAACTCATTGAATCATAACAAGGCCATCTCAAATTGCATGGTTTGATAAAGTACAAAAGATAAATATTTTTAAACAATGTCTATTTTGGTTTCAATACTTAAGCTTAATTTCTAATTTTACCAATCAAGGATGAAGATCTCAAAAATTCACAGGTGGAGAATCATGATGTACAAGCTTTGCAAGTAAAGATTTTTTCATGAAATTAATATTTTTATGAACGTATTTGAAGAAAGACTGTTCTTTTTTGTTCTAAAAAACAAGTTTAAAGAGAAAATGATTTATCTAAGTGTCATGGAGATATTGATGCATATTAATGAGGAATTGTTTGTCCGGGGGAATGATGCAATGTGATGTGTGAACTATGCCATGATAAGAGCAAAGTTGGATTAAAGAGTCTTAAGAGTTTAATATATGTTTAACTAATATTCATTTAAACTAGTATTCTGTTCTTTGTGTAAGTTGTGTTGTTTTGATGTTGGTGATGATGATGATTACATCGTAATTTTGTTTATTGCATTGTGGGTCGTGTAATTAAACTAGCAAATTGTATGGTCTACCTAACACCTACCACTCATTCAAGAATTTGCGGTTGAGTTTAATATGCATTTATTAAGGTTGGTGAAGTTAGACTTATAAATAGGAGTCTAGAAAAGAGTAATGATAAGTCAATAATAAAGCCTATCATGAGTTTGTTATCAATCAATAAGGAATCATGTATCGCTTATGAAATCAATCTTCCTTAAGAAACATATGTTTCTCTTTCCTAGAAATTCCTTATTATCCTCTTTTTTCCTAAAAAAAACATCTATTATGAATTTGTTATCAATCAATTATGAATCATGAATCTCTTATGAGATCATTTTTCCTTTAAGAAACTTAAGTTTCAATCCTAGAAATTCCTTCTTATCCTCTTAGTTCCTAAGTCATAAACTATATTATGAATTTGTTATTAATCAAATACAAATCATTTTTCCTTCAAAAAAATTCCTTTTCCCTAGAAATTCCTTCTCATCCTCTTTGTTCTCCAAGTCATTAATGCACTTCCACTATTTCACCCTCAGAAAATACAATGAAAATCTTCTAGTACTCTTTGCTGAATTCAACAAACCATATCTATGTGTTCTTTCCACTAGTTAAACCAATTATTTCTATGGTATGCTAAATACGATCATGAGATTATATGCATGCCCCAAAGCATAAAAAATGACCCAAGTCATGGTAATATTATGCACTTAGTCAAAATATACCCTGTTCGATCTTCTGATTGAATCCATTTGGTCCCCCATTTCTTTCCGACGCTTACGGAGAGCAGCATTATGGAATAGCCTTCTATCATCCTCTTGCTTCACAGCTACTGCAGCAGCTCTGAGGGCTGTCAAAGAGCATCAAATGAATAAAAAAAATGTGAATTGGTATGAAGCAAGAACAAATATATCAAGGAAGAGAATGAAGTAAGTGAAATGGAATGTACCTAGATTAGGGACCAAAGACCCAGTCTCAATCTCTGCGCTGCAGATGGTACATCTTGACTGTGATGTAAAGAATGACTGTAGTTATAAACTTGATATAATTAAGAGTATAAAATGTCAATTTCTACAGCAGCCCATCAGAAGCTGTAACATAGTCAAGCATAAGATCTCAGTCTCTGTCAGTAACTATTGGCAGACATCAATTTTTGCACCTTAAACATGATTCATCGTCACAGAAAAAGTTAACAAAGTTCATTATTTTGAATACAAATAAGCTCCCTGGCTCTGTTATCTACATCTTAAATCAAATGCACTGTTTTAATGAACTTTAAAGAATCTGTGACTCCTAATTTCATCATATTTTTCTATTGAGATAGAAGGGGCATAGATATGGAAACAAATAATATCATATTGCTAGGTTATAAATTAACAGCATTTCTCTTAACAATCAATTTACATCCTATTTGCTTATTTCCATTAGAAAAAAAAAAAAAGAAGAAAAACATTTAAAAAAAGGTCTGTCCAAGTTGTTGTTGTAAAAACCACAAGACAACAATGTGTTACAGACTTGGAGCCCACCATCCTTCAGCTTAAAGTCCTGTAAGACTTAAAACTTTTTTTTTTTTTTTTTTTTTTTGGTATTGTGTTAGGTCATCGCATATGACTTAAAACTTCCCTAATGCAGTATACAATGTTATGTCATGACAATTCTTCAATGCCATGGTTATTCTTGTTCCACCTACAAAATTTTTCCTCGAATCCGTATATGAAACTGAATTGTCAAACAAACAGTGATAAGCTCCAAAATACATGTTAATATGCTCCATCTAGTTTACCCCGATGTTATTATACGTTTCCAATTTCCCTTGCTCAATTTAATGGCAATTTTTAGGCAGCTTATCTAAACCCACCACAATGGTTCATCATTTGCAACCAGAATAAATTAATAATGGCTAGAACTGTCATATCATACATGCAATTTGCATTATCAAAGCAATCATTTCAAAATTTATATTATCAATAATGAACAAGAGATTGCCCACTTACTGTTTCAATGACTCTTCTAAGCATGAGACCACCGAATGAATGTCCACATGAAACAACCATGGCATCTTCGAGAAATGCACCACTAAATAATCAACAAATTGGAAAAAAAAGGTTCCATTAGAACTACATACTAACCACATAAAAATTTACAGTGTCAGCTTACTATTCTAAAAAATAGGGAGAGCAAAACAAATTTTCAAGTTGAAGAACTTGGCTTCAAGCCATAAAGTACAAAGTAATAGTTAATATATGAAACCAGTGTCCAACTACGATGTGACATAAGTTAATAAAAAATTGCCAATATGATATTCTCCTTTATCAATTGGTAACAGAGCAGAGATAAAGAAAAGATAGAAAATAGAGAAAACCAAGGGAATAAGAAGGATAAAAGTAAGAACAAGCAAGCAGGAAGGACAAAATTAAGTGAGAAAAAGCAAGAAAGGGGTTGCAAAATTAGGAGGAAATACAGAAGAAATAAAGAACTTTAGGAAGGATAAAAAAAATTCTTGGGGTTGTGCTATTATGGCTATATTTTGTGTCATATGGATAGAAAGAAATAGAAGAACTTTGAAAACATAAAAGGGGATGAAACTGAACTTTTATGGGACAAAGCTAAGTTTTGAGCTTCTCTTTGGGCTTCTATGTCGCATGATTTTTGGGATGTGTCATTTTTCATTATTCTTGCCAATTGGAAGGCTGCAGTGATGTCATTAAAGGAGTATACTTTTAGAGGTTTTGTAGATTTTAGGACTTTGCTGTCCAGTTTCTTTAGTTAATTTTTGTTCTTGTGGTTGTCTTGACTCATACACGTATAGATATAATGCCTCTTTTACTTAATTTATATAAGCTTACTTGAGTTTCTTATTTAAAAAAAAAAAAAAAACACAATTTTCATCTTTAATCATCAATGCAGCCTGTTAACAGTAATAATAGAATCCTAGTCCTAATTAAATAGGAAATAAAGTCTAAAACAAATAGAAAACAAAATAAAACTCCAAAATAATACTAAATAACCTTAGACCCATTACATTGTTCTTACATCAGTACTATTTGTGCATTAGATATCAGTATTCAGTACTACTTCATGCATTACTATAGTTGCAAAGACTTGAAACTGTAACTCAACTACAGAAGATCTCATAACAGCTTAACAATAAGGAACCAGAAAGAAGACAATAAATTTAGTATTATAAAATTGAAAACAAAGAAACTTGCTTTAAATAAACAGAGATGACAATGAACTCACGATAATGGATCTGAGAGAACGCTTCTTAATGATGGTTCCTTAATTAAATCACTTTGAGTGACCTGCAATCACATAAATCAAGTCAAAACACAAAATTTTTAGAATCCAGTCGGCAAATGTAACACACCGGAAAAAATTAAGTTTCACAAAGACTTCTTGGCCAGAACATTATGGAAATAAATACATTAATTAAAGATGAAAGAAGAAAGTTACATTGTTCCAAATAGCAGAAAGGTGTCGTCTCAGCTAAAATTTTCAGTGTTACACAATCAACATTAAAACAAGTGATGAAGATAGATCAAATACAACGCCAGTCAATTTTAAATCCTGAATAATGTGTACTGATTTGGTTTCTCAAATCATCGGAAAACCAACATTAACGACATAAAAGAAGCCAGAACTGAAAACAAGGATGAAATGATAAAAATATGAATTCATAAAAGGTTTAATGGGCCTCTTCATTTTTAATTCATGAATTGCTGTGAGCAGCTAAAAAATAGTACTTACATAAGTATTATCAGAACGATTACACAATCCGTCTTCTTCCGCAGAAAGGTCATCCATAAACTGGCTTACAGATATTGGTACATAACTCTGGGGAATGACATGACCAGCCGCTGCAATTGGAGAACAGTCTAATATAGCATTGCCCTGTGGCATGAGCCTAAATGCCAGTGATGTCCTGAACCACAACACTCAATCAGATAATTTAACGTGAATGGAAGTTCAATATGAACAACTTATCTTCTAAAGTACATGTATCATAAGAACCCACTTAAAGCGATAATTGTACCTCCCTCCACTATTGGTGCACGACATATAATCAGGAGCAGCTCTATACAAGGCAGCAGGACGAAGGCCAGCAGTAGCATGGCTTAGTGCCTTGCCTGTAATCAGTAAGAGATCTCCCGGAGATGACCCACCATCTGCGAGGTACCAGCGACCATTGGGATCACAAACCTAAGGAAGAAAAGATTTTGCAGATGAAAAGAGACATTATGAATAATATTGATCAAGTTCTTCCAAAAATGTACAAATTCAGAACTTCATAGAAACTGCTTCAAAGGCAGCCATGAGCACAATATTAAAAATAGTGGGGCTACTGCATCCAATAAAGTACTCTCTACACACATTTTCTAAGTTCGATTTTCATTACACATCTTTGTAATTCTAACACACATTAAATATATAAATACTTAATTGATTGAAAATTATGTTAAAAAAAATAGTTGAGAATAATTAAGAGAAATCATTTTCAAAATTATAATATTGTGTAGACTTAGAAAAACGGTGTAAAGAGTGTCTCTATATGGGTGCATATAGAGTAAAATGAGTATAAGAGTGTTTCTATATATGCATATAGCCCCCACGTAACCAATATCCCAAAATCCAATAACACCACACTAGTTTATATTTAAAATTAAATTCAAATCCTAAACACCTGCAAACCAGGACTGTCAGAGGAAATCAGTGTTAATAATCCCTTCTCAACTTCACCATTTATTGCAGGCTTCCCTCCACCAATAGATCCTTTTCCATTTTGCATGGATGCATAACAGTAGGTAGCGACAAGCACCGATGAAGACACCTCACCAGGAGGCAATGGGTTATCATCAAGTAAATGATTAAAAACGCTGCACATATGAATTTTAAGCACAAATCAGATATTTTTCCCTTAAAATTAATTAAAAAAATCACAAGCAATGTAAATTTCAAAATGAAGATCCATCACAACCATACTCGCTTCGCAAACGAAGATGCCTAGCTACCATGAATAAAGCAGCACGAGCTGCTTTTCCCATGCACCTAAAAATATCAACCATGCACGGGGGAGATGTGTCCCAATCTTCCAAAGCCCTGCAAGAAGACAAGTTTGTTTAATGTTAAATTTGGGTGCAAAGGGGGAATATGAAAAGAAATAAGCAAATCCAAGCAACTAGTAACAGAAATATAATCAGCTGCTTTTAACAATCACAGACAGCTTGCAGTCCATGGTCTTGAAGGATGAAATTTATGCAACCAAAGACTTTGGCAAAAACTGAGAAGAGTGACAAAACCTAGTTAAAAAGGATTATAAGTTTTTCATACCTATCACCACAACCTTCATCTAAATCCAACATGTTCACTCATAAAGAGATGGAGGGGTTTCAACGACCTCAGACTTGCAACAGGTTAGAATTAAAATAGCATAGAAACTCCTAGAAGAGAAACAAGTTCAGGTTAAGAGATGATATACATTAAAGAACCAATGGCTGAACACCAATTTCATTTCAAATCAAAATAATAATTATTATCACAAACGCCAAAGTCACTGGCAAAACAAGATCAATATAAAATGTTTGCTTAGTTATTGTTTTTCAGTTTTTAAACATAAAATGTCTGAATGTTTTTGAATTGTTTGTGTATATAGGAAAGGTAGCATAGGAAGCAGGAAAGATAAGGAAAGAGAGAATTAAGGAGAAATAAAGGGGTAGAAACGAAGGAATTGGAGAGAATCAGATAACTACTGGGAGAAACTCCGTTTTCATTATATCATTAATCAATCAATTTTTACATAAACTAAACATTACGACCCTATTGTAATAATGGCCAGCCATAAGAAAAAGGAAAAGATACCTGCTCACAACAAGTAACATAAAACCAACTCAAAAACAGAACCTAATTGGGAAAAGTAAATCTAACTAAAACAAGTAATTAAATTTTGAAATTCCTATAACAAATTAATTCCTAAATAGCTAGATCCTAGATTCTCCATACATTCATCAAAAGAATTAAAAAAAAAAAAAACAAAGAAGAAGAAGAGGAAAGAATCAACCTCTTGTTGAACAAAGCATCAACTTGATACCATTTGACTTATCACCATTCTTGTCTCCTTTTAGTTAGGCTTATCTACTAACCAAAATAGCATCTTTAGAGCTCTCATTAATTGTTTTAGTATTATTTGTATAAGACTCAAGAAACTTACAAATGATTAAATAAATTGTTTTACGTCTATTCAAAGAAGCTCAAATTTCGGGTTTCACCCAAAAACTCTTTTTGAGTCTATTCAAAGTTTTGAAGTTCAAATATATCCCATATTGATTCAAAGAAGTTACTTTATCTTACGTTGTTATGTTACTACCCATCAACAAATTTTCACATAAGATCTATTTTTTAAAATCTACTTCCATACACTCTACAGAATAAGTCAAACCAAACATACCCTTGGTAGTTCCTGTGACACTTCGACAATAGCTATATAATCCAACAACCAAACTAATCTGCCGAAAGCCCAAACATTAGTTACCTATATCTCTCCAATATTAGAGTAAGAGGAATCTTAAATATATTCTCTTCTTCATTCTACTTTTTATTCTCTCACTCTCCTCTTGACACGTGCAGACAAGACAAACCCAATATCTTTTTACTATACAGTATAACTTTTATAAATTAATAACTTTGGGACCATATAAATTCTATTAATTAAAAGAGGTATTAATTAATCAATAAATTAATAATGTATTAATTTATTGAGTGTATTTACGATTCAACGAACATACATTTAATCAACTAAAAATTCATTGTATTTTACCAATCTAATCAATTGAATATGAATTAATCCACTAAATATACATTAAAGCATAAATTTAAATTCATTGTACTTATGTACTTAATTAAATAATAGTCATTATCTATAATAAATTCATTGTACTTATGTACTTAATTAAATAATATTCATTGTATATAATTGCATTAATTTAATTAGAGATATCGAAGCTGAGGGTGATACAATGGATTTGAAGCCTATTACGCACAAGGAAGCACTCAAAGCATCAACAAAACTTCGAGAATTAATTTTATAACTTTTTATTGCAATTCGAGAATTCAACCCCAAAACTTCTAGATGCGAGAAAAATTAGAGATGAGATCCAACAAGATTTAAATTTCAAGAAAAGGCATGTAACAATAGAGTCATATTTTAATAAAATATCATAGTCAATTAGCAAGTTATTTATTTATGATATGAATGGGACCACATAGTTATGTAAGGCTTTCCAGAAAAGTATTATTTTATTAATTTATCGAAATTATTAATTTAACCTACTAGCACAAGTCGGGAACGTAAGAAATTATTATATAATAGAGGTTATCAATTTATTGAGTGTTAATTTATAGAGGTTATACTGCATTACCAACTTATAACTTCCTTTGTCTTTTGCATACATGTCAAAAGATGAGGGAGAGAGATAAAAGAGAAAGGAAAGAATTTATCTAACATTTCTCATTAAAGTAATAATGGAAACATTACGAATGCACACTTGTAAATTTGAGGGAACTTAAGAAACACTTTTGATCATATCAATCTTTAGATCTAGCAAATAGCCTGATAAAAAAGTAAGAAAAAATATTCATCTAGCAAACTACAATGTTGCAACACGTTTCCTTTAATTTTCACGCAACTTCACCTTCATTATATAACCTCTTTGCCTCTATTTTTTGCCAAATCTTGGTAATAGAGCCTAAAACCTCATCCTTGAGCTACAGTCATAGTGTTCAAACCAACAGGGAAGGATTAATTGTTAGACTGAAGTTTTGGAGGTCTCATGCTAAATCCACATTCGTGACAAATCATTTAAAAAAAAAGGAAAAAAAAATATATATATATATAAAAAAATACTGTACAAACACTTAAAACATACTGTACAAACAATTCTCCCCAAAATTTAGTGAAATCCTAACAGATAGCCTCTCATTATACTTCCCAAACCATACTGGATATAAATTACTTATAAATATTCTAAAAAAGAAAGTTCCTCAAGATTGAGCAACTATCTACATTTGTACCCACACAAAATGCATAATCCAAGTCAAGCATTATGACGTAGCTCCTGAATTTATCTCCTTCCTTAATTCTAATCAAACTCCCATGAGATTCGCCATTACTTCTAGAATGAATAGCTCCAGCTCAATCTTGAACCTTAGCTAAGCATGTATAATTATGTTGCTCCATTATATGTGGTATCATTTCAAGGAAGTTACCAACGTGGAAAGCAATGAGATTGTTAAGATATAAATCTGAAAGTATCCAAACATGGTCAGATGGGATGTGCTATTGCCATACCATCCATATCATCCCCTTCCCAAGTCTAAAAGAAATAAGTTATGACCTTATCCAATGAAAAGGTTGTAATATAGATTTTATTCAATGTATTTACAAAGGAATATATTAGATTGGTATTGTAAGGAGTTGTTGTGGGTAATGAAGTAGAAAAACAAAGCATCAACGAATTTCAAGGACCTTCTTGAATTGAAATTTCAATAAAAATAGAAAATTTCATGTTTCTGTACAACCTTGAGTACAAGATTGATTTCATAAGTGGAAGAATGATTTAATAGAAAAATATTTTTAGCTTATTTTATTATCCTATTCTGAATGCTTTTCACATCTAAGCATAATAATATTCGGTTTCCAAATTTGGCTTACGGTTAGGAACTCTTACGCAATCAGCACATCCTATAAACACTAGGTTGAAGTTGTATGGCAATTAAAACAGAAAAAAAAAATGAGCACAACGCTGAGAAAAACAATTGTTTACTGATGCTAGCATGCCTTATTTTCTTGCAATGAAACAATTTCCAATTCTTTTCCTTCTTTTTCTAGTTCATTTATCGATATGTAACAAGCACAGAGAAATATTTCATGAAATTGATAATAAAGCAAACCAAAAGCCACTAAATTAATCAATTAATGTGCAATTTTCTTCCCCCAATCAACCTAAACCTCTTAAGAATTTCGGAAAACATACCAAAAGATAAAAAAATAAAAAAATAATATTACCTTCCTGCTCTGTACATATAGACCCCGCGGCTTCCCTTGGCAACACTTTGTGATTTAGTCCTAAAGTAGAAACGAGCCGCTTCGAGTCCGCAGCGCATAACGGCAGCGTCCTGGCTACCCAATTCAATCACGGCGGCATTATGCCTCATGAGCGACCCCGAAAGCGCCTCAACAGCCCTCAGGTAGGGCCCACAGGGGACCCCATCGTAGGGCGTCATGTCCTCCAAACGGACTCGCGCCGGCATCGTCACAGCGGGCTCAACTGAGATGGGGACCACCGGGCCGATGACATGATCGGCTATTGGTAATGGTATTGCTTGGCGGGGCAGAGTAGGTCCATGAGTTGATTGAGTAGGCGTGGATGTAGGGGATCTAAGGGCGGCGTTGCAGGGTTGTGGCGGTGCAGAGGAATTCTGCTGCTGCTGCATCATCATCATAACCATTAATCATTCTGATATATTTTAAATTTAGGGTTTATGCACCTTATTTGTAATTTAGGGCTTTGGGCACTTCATTGAGTTAAAGTTCAACAACACCCTAAGGCTTTCGTTTGTTTTGGGGAAATTAAAAAATAATTTTGGTTTGATTCAGTTCACTCGTAGCTGGGAGTGCGTTGCCGTTGTGAAGTGAGTCTGACACTAATGAATCACGTCAACTCATCCCAGTTAAAATCGGAGATGATAACTTAGTACCCCTATAATTTCATAAATATGTATTGATTTAGTGATTGTTAATGACTAATGGAGGATGCTCATACCCCATAGTATTAGATT
>WYDK02000051.1:2509009-2520486 GCA_009867345.2 Toxicodendron radicans
ACGTTAGATATTCTAGAAGAAACAAGGATGTCAGATTGCAGACCAATAAACTCTCTTATGGATCCTAATTTAAAACTCTCACCTGGATAGGGGGAGCCTCTTATTGATCCTGGAAGATACCGAAAACTAGTTGCTAAACTTAACTATCTCACTATCACACGGCATGATATTTCTTTTTCTGCAGTGTTGTAAGTCAGTTCCTTCAATCTCCATGTGCTAGTCATTGGGATGCAGTTGTTCAAATTTTAAATAAAGGGAGCACTAGGCAAAGGCTTGCTATATGAAAATAAAGGTCATTCACATATTGTTGGGTATTCAGATGTTGATTGGGCAAGTTCTTCATCTGATAGAAGTTCTACTTTAGGTTTCTGTTCTTGTTGGAGGGAATCTAGTTTCCTGGAAAAGTAAGAAGCAAGATGTTGTTGCTAGATCAAGTGCAGAAGCAAAGTTCGTGCAATGGCCTTAGCAACTTGTGAGCTTATTTGGTTAAAACAACTAGTTCAAGAGTTGAGATTTGTAGAAATATCACAAATGAAGTTACTCTGTGATAATCAAGCTGCTCTTCATATTGCTTCCAATCCGGTATTTCATGAAAGGACTAAGCACATAGAAATTGATTATCACTTTATTCGAGAGAAAATTCTATCAGGGTGTATTACGACCAATTATGTCAGTTCTAACGACCAGTTAGTGGACATCCTCATTAAATCTCTCAAGGGTCCTCGTGTTGATTTTATTTGTAACAAGCTTGACGCATATGACTTATATGCTCCAGCTTGAGGGGGAGTGTTGAATTGTAGAATCAATTTATTAAAGTGTATAATTCTATAATAGGTTAGAATCAATACATATTAGGTTAGAATCAAAACATTAAGAATTGAATCTGATTAAATAGTAAAGTACATTTTCTATTTCCTAGATTAGGTTTAATCTTACCCTATAAATTGGTGTACAATTTCATTGCTTATGATCAAGTAATAAAAGTATCAGTGTTTTCACAGTCCTGATGATCAGCGTGGTATAATGGAGTCACCAAGATTTCAACACATGATATATAATTTTTGGATCATCGCTTGTCCACTTATTATTTACCCCATCTGGAAAGCACACAACAAGCTGATTTTTGATAACTGCAACATTCCTTATAATACTTTGTTCAGTGTAAGTTCCCGCTTTGAAGAATCAACCCTTTTTGCCCTTGTCTTCTTTAGAAAATCTCATATTAGCGGACATTGACCTTAATCCACATTTTCATAAATCCCCAACGTTGTTATCTCCATTATATGGGGAAAGGAAAATTGTCCTAGAATGAAAATCGGCATGTATAGCCTCTAATGGTAAGCCAACTTAAAAAAAATTATGATTTTTGGAAGACAGTTTTACTTTGAGATAAAGTGTAATGTTGAAGGGTACTATTTCAATGAAGGAGAAGGTTTCAAAGTTGTGAATTTTATTATACTTTATCTATATAATGTGTATGTGTGCGTGTATATGCATATGTATATATACATATAACTATTCCAGCATCCCTTTCAAAATAAAATCTAATCATAGTGAATACCATTCTCTTAATCTTATTATAATTAGATATATGTGAATGAAGGATAAAAGAAACTGAAGAGATGTAAGGGTATAAAATCACTATCACCACTCTCATGCAGATTATACCTAAATATATCAAATGAAATACTAATAACATAAAATATTTCACAATTGACAAATCATGTAAAAACGAATTGACAAATAAAAAAGAAAAATTGAAAACAGACTTAGTTAAGACGTAACTTATTCAAAGAAGAGCAAAACAATCATACAATGAAAATAATTGGCAGAAAGACATTAAGGACAGAAGTGACCAAGAAAAATCGTTCAAAGAAGAAATACATAAGATCTAATGAAATTCTAATTATAAAACTCTCTCTCTTGCTAAGTTAAGCTAATTATATAATTGATGAATGAAATGAAATTCTAATAGCAGAAAATTTTCGGACATTGTAGTAATCTCCTAAATATCTCCACAATGAACTGATTATTTGGACTTTGTGTTTGTGTGGATGTGCGCACATGCGTGGGGGAAGGGGTGGCAAAGCAGGGTGATCCCCAAGCAATATACAAACAGGATTACATTGCATTAAAGCTCACCTGAGTTGTAAGAGGCAATATACTATTAGCAAGATCCTCATTAATGGATACAGGCAAAGGTGGCATCTGGCTCATTATGCCAGGCATGTCTCTCATGCTGCAAGTATCAGAAAAGAAAAACATTTTCACAAAAAAAAAAAAAAAAACAAAAAAATAGAACACTTAATCACAAACCAAAGTGGGAACAAATGGCTTCAATAACAAATTGAACATTCTATAAAAGTGACAACATACTCATTTAGGATGGCAATAATATTGTTCCTCGAGTGAAAGAAGAGTTCAACGTTATCCTGTAACTGTTTGAACATTATCAACAATTTACTTTTGTGAATAAAGAACAAGAAATACAGAGAGCAGCAAGCACTTAATATTGCATGAATCAATATTTGTTCCAAAATAAATATACACAAAATGTAATGCAAAATGTTAAAATTTGAAGGATAGCCTCCCATCTCCTGAGCACATCCGTGTCCCAGATGAACCCACCAATTCCCCTTTTCAAAGTTACATCTACTATAACTTCACACAAAATTAAAGTCCTCTCAGTACTTTATTGACAGATATATCTGGTTTATCACACCATACTTGGTTTAAAAGAACAAGGGAGGCTTCAAAATATTAGATGATGTTCCAGCAAAGTTCGTCATAAATGCTTAATGGCTGAATAGTATATTGCAGTCAGCATGATTTAAGCTAATAATGGTGAATGAGCCAACGACATAAAATTATTATTTCAAACGCTAACATTAATTATTTGAAGAAAGCTATTTGCAGATTATCAGTTGAAGAATCAGTAAGAACTAAAGAATGAGCCATTCACCTTAAATGTAGAAAGGTTGGCTGTGATTTGACTAAAAGCTTGAGAATTCTGTTCCAAGAGATGCCTAGTTGTGCCACTTATTCCCAGGACTACAAAAATAAACAAGTAAATAAATAAAAATTGTCCATGTACAATCAACAATTAAAAAATAAATAACTACATAAGAGGACAGTCAAGAAATAAAACTTTAAACAGTAAAAAAGAGATAACATAAAATGCATTATGAAAAAAAAAATGCCACCAAAAAAAAAAAAATGTAAATAATGAAACACAAACAAATCAATCCACTGCCCACCTCTACCACCATACCATGAATCATGTTTACATAAACCTATGCATTGTTCAGAATGTGGTTGCATAATATAGACTATAAATTTTTTTAGAAGGAAAGGTCAATTGAATTTTTTCTTCATCGAACCAAAGCCTCATCAGTCAGTTCAAACTGGTTGGAAACTTCATGGTTTACTGATACTAATTTCGTTTCATCTAAAACCCAGACCAATTACCATATATACTGATATATATCACTAATTGCATTTCCTTTAGCCGGAATATTATGGGCCCGTTTATGTAGTTATTTTGAGTGAATATTTGAAAAAGTGAATTGAGTTGAGTTGGATATGATAGAATTTTGAAAATGTGTATGGTATATTTTTTTTTAAAAGTTTTTTAGTATATTTTTGGAAATATTTAAATTAATTTTTAAACCCCTATATTTTTTAAATTAGCTAAACATCCCACAATAAAAGTTTAACAACTTTAAAAATACCCCCAAGTCACCCAACCACCATCGGCCGCTGGAGGCCGGCGGTGGAATGACCATGGCCAGCCGGATCTGGCCGGCCATGCGCCGATCTAGCCGTTTCAAGCCAGATCTCTAGCCGGAAAAGGCAAGATCGACACACAGCCAATCAAATCTGGCCAGCTGTGCGCCGTTCTTCGGCTGACAGCCAACAATGTTTGTGTGTAGTGGGGGTGTATTTGGTAGGGTTTGAAACTTTTATTTTACTAGAATAAAATTGGAAAAATGTTTAATTGAATTTAGAAAAATATTTTGAATAGGATAGGATTTTGGATAGATTTTTAGAATAATGAATAAAAGTGCTTTTAATTTATAGAGTTAAATAGGATAGGGTTGGATGAAGGAAACAAACGGGCCCATATGGAACTGAAATCTAATCCACTATAGTTTCAGCTTTTTGAATAATGAAGTGTTCAATCCATCCGGTTGTGCATTTTCAATAGATAAGGTAAAATTCCTAGATTAAAGAAATCAACTGTACACTGACATCTACAAAAAGGAAAACCTCTTGTGGCTTTAGTTTGCTACCTAGTACTTTTGATTTCATCAAACCACTTAACTGTTTGAGCATTATTTACGTTGCTTTTCCATTCAGGTTGTACCACTTACACCATCATATCATATGCACAGATCATGGTCCTCAGTAACTAAAGACAGTGCACAACAGTTTAAACAGAAACTTGAGGTTCTACCAAGAAGATTTAAGCATAGAATCATAGAAGAATTCTCAAATCTGGACTCCCTTAACTCAGCTAGTATCTAGACGTGGAATGTGACATTTAATTTATCAGTATATAATAAAATAAAGGAAGTGATTGCAGCTAGCATCAAAAGCCTTAAGAGCTCCCTGCTCCAGTCATATAAATAAAAGACCTTGAAACTTTGTTTTCCTCTTCCACCCGTCCTCACTCTTGCGGTCTTGTCAGCTTCCTTTGCAATAACCACATTCACTTCATTTGTTCTTAAAATAAAAAAGAAAAAAAAAAATTCTTCACAATGCAGTTGAGTATTATATGTTTGGGTTGTAAGAGATAAGAATGGATGAATTTTTTGAGAGAAAAAAAAAAGATGGGTTAATGTTTGGGTTGTAATGGGTAAAACAAATGAATTTAGAAAGAAAGAATTGGTTAATTTGAGAAAACCACAATCCAGAGATCGGATAGGTTCTCCCTAGCTGTCTATCAAAGCTGTGGGATTCTATTAATGATGATTTGGTGAAAATATTTAATAAATTTAATGATAAAATTGTGATAATTACAAACACTACCACAACCTTTATCTGCCTCGTCCCAACGAAAAAAGAATATGTTAATATAGCTGATTTAGGCCCACTGGTCTTGTGGCAAGCTTGTACAAGGTAATAGCCGAAGTCCTTTCCCTAATATTGAAAGATGTTCGAATGACCCCATCCCTAGTGCCAAATCAGATTTTATCAAGAAAAGACAGACCTTTTATGCTATTTTGATTGCCAATGAACTTGTTGAAGATTGTAGAAAGAATAAGATTGAAGGAATGGTTATCAAAATTGATTTCAAGAAGTCCTACGATCATACATTGCAACTTAAAACTAGTATGGTATGGTATGAAACAAATAATCTCGACAACCAGAGTTGTTTGAAGCATTGCACTTCATTCTTGCAAAAATAAATTTCTCTGTAATGACTATCATTTCGTATTTCACTTTGTCTCAAACAAAATAATAGTTCTTTAAAAGAAAATTAACAGGAAAAAAAAGAAGTAGAAGGAAATCAGGAGAAAGGCAAAAAATTATATTAATAATAATAAACAAATAAATTTATCTTATCCGTACTAATATTGCACCACTAACTGCATAGATTAGGATATCAGTTTTCATAACCAAAACCTTGAGAGCATGAAAAACAAGAAATATATACACGTGTTTATGAATTTGAAGATTTAATAAACAATACCTAGGAAATGGACATGTCTCCAATTTGAATGTATAACATACTAACCTTCAAAAGGAAAAGGTCCATTCTGGTCCATATGGTGCATTAAGAGAGGATAGGAACCCATGTTCTGTGAATGAGCTAAAGGTATATTCGACTTCGAGTTCAATTCCACCAGCTTATCCTGAAGAAGTATGATCTTTAGAATACTGGTTCTTCAATCAACATTACATCCTAAAAACATTAATTGATTAAATAAATTAAAACAGGAATCCCATCAGCGATGCTACAATTTTTATCACTAACAGCCAATTTTAATTTACTGGTATAATGAGAGCTCAGAAAATAATGAAGCACTGCTATTTCTCCCAATATCAAGAGTAAACATATTTCTCACAATACACTTGTAGTATGAAACTAAAGGAACAAGTTTTATATGCAAAAAAAAGATTGTAGATAATGCCAAAAAGTTGGATGGGAGGAAGGGAACAAAATGTGGTATGGCTACAATGGTGAATTTCTTTTAACACAAAAAAAGTGGCAGATACATACTTTCGCTGGAAACCCAAGCCTGAACAAACATGTAAAAGTAACACAGAAGCAGAGCTAAATACAGCCAACTCAACAAGACAGCAAGCCAACACAGTGGTTGCTGACATCTGATGCAAAATGAAAAAAACCCCACAAACGAGTTTGCAGAATGGATACTTATCGTGAAGGATACTTTATTCTCAAAGTCAAAATTGCTTTGTAGCTTCAACACTTAACCACTAAGTCCTTCACCCTTAAGTAACCTCCTAAGACATGAACATTTAAGCTTCTCTTCCACTAGTAGCTTACCTTTCTTTCATTTATTCCAGATTCTACGCTGTACCCATAACCTAATCTTTATGCTGCTAGAATGTGGTATGGGTTTTTTAAGTGCTTCTTGGTAGAAAATGTACTTTCAGAACCAATAAGATGGAAGCAATATTTTGCTTGCAGTGAAATTTTGAAGAAACATCTTGGGAACTTTACTGTTCATGTCTGGTGAGATGTCACATTCTTATGCATGATGTACTAATTTTTAGGAGGAATTTCTAATATTTTAATGAGTGATTCAAACCTAATCCACTCTCTTCCTTTCTATTTGCTGTTACAGAAATTTCACTCTCAATATGGGTCAATTAACGTTATAATGCTTTCTTTCAACTAGTTTTTAACTCACAGATATAACCCTTACTAGATATTATTCTTTGTAACAAAAAAATTCAAAAACAAACCAAAAGTTCTGCTATATCATGTTCATTAATATTTTGTACAGTGTAAATCTGAAATTTCAGTGGTATCAAGTTTAGAAGTCAGTCATAACTATTTCTAAAAGCATCAACTAAAAGAAAATAATTGGTAACTTGGTAACATCATTAAAAATAAAAGACAACCAATTATCACACAAATTGATAATAATTTAGTAATGAACATATGAAAATTTATTAGTCAACATACCTTCCTGCTGTTCACCTTCTTTCCAAAATTATACTCTTCAGGTTTTCTTCGCTTTCTCTGTAAAAGGTTTGTATGAGCTGTTTTACATTTAAAAGGAAAAAAAAAGGACATATAACTTTAATTTTGAGTAAGCGCATGTAGTACATAAACGCTAAGTTTATGAGAATTTCACCACTAACTACTATGAAAAATAACCACTTTGTCAGTCAAAACATAGAAGCAATACTTAGCAAGCTGGTAATGCACCATCTAGAACATTGACAGGTTTTTCCGTTATAGCTTAATAAAGTTATTGCAGGAACCATATTTCATTTGTCCTTCATGCAATTACAAATAGCCAAGAGTATTTTGGATCTGCCAAGTCGGTAACAAGAGGAGAAAATGGTGTGACAAGTCTCAACACACCATCCAATTGGAAGGCTTTCCAACTGAAAACGGTTACCAGAATTGTACTATATATCATAGCAATTCTAAATAAATGGGATTAGACGTTTCAGCAAAATTTTGCATTATAACTCTAATTAGAATTCTCTTAATCTTTCAATCTTTTCTCACTATAAAGTGATCACTTGACCCAAAATTTAGGTTGATAGGTATGAACCCAACAATGGTATTTAAGGTCTTTTTCACATGAATTTGCACGAGAACTGAACAAAACCACAACTAAAAGTAAACACAACTTATTATAGTTAATTTAATAATAAGGGGATTCAAACACAAGACCACTTGGTAACATTGACTCTAATATCATATTAAATAACCACCTGACTCAAAACTTTAAGCTGAAAAGTATGTACTCACAATAGAAGTTAAACTCTAACACTAAAATTGTCTTGCATTTTCTAACCAACAAAACAATCCAGATCATCTTCAAATTTTTAGTGAAGTTACTATGGTTCAGTTATGAACCATTATTACTTATCCTCTCCCATTCAAAACTTGAAATTAAGAAGTAAAAAGAACTTATTACTCTTCTTGGCAAACCAGCTAAACCTAGGCCACTATTACTATCATACAGATAAAGTAAGAATGAAATGTAACTGAATATGTATTCATCGATTATAGTATACTCCAAAGCACAATGGTAAGCATATTTTATATCATAATTATACCCTAATAATTTAATTTGTTAGTACACTATTCAATTAATTTGAGTTAGTTATAGCTTAATTTATATAGCAGGTCAATATATCCATAATTATAAAAAAATATTACACCAAAATGTTACATGTGTGAAGCCAAGACAAAGTCAAGTTATTGTTGTGATGGGAACAACATGTTTGAAGTCAAAGATGAAAACCCTTGCATACCATCATAAACTATAATGCCCTTATGAAGAGAAATGAGAAGTTAACACATAGAAAAAATAACACATGCTTTTAAACGAAGAAAATTTAGCATTGGAAAAGAAGCTCACAAGATTCATATACAAGGAAATCAAAAGTGGCTTTGCTAAACTTTATTGTTCTTGATATTATAAGGGTTTTCAAGGTAGCCAATTTGCGTAACTAAAATGCTATGAATATTGCTACAGCATAACTCAGCATAACATTTCACTTTATTCAAACTCCTCAGATCTTGTACTGTTCTGTCGAATATTCTACAAGTTTGTCCCCTAAAGCTTAAATCTAACATATATCTATGCCGATTTAGACTCAAAGAACAGATTTAAACCCCGGTTTGTTAATAATCATATAAGGAAGCACTCATATGCCTATGTATTCTTCTCATATTGTCGTATGAGCCTAAGTTCTTACATTAACCAAATGATTTCCCTAGTTTCTCAGACCTTCTCAGCATCTAATCAACAAGCAAAACAACAAGCATTGACTGACCCCATCAACATTGCAACAATAAACCCATTTGGCTGAAATAAAATAAAATGAAATGCTTTGTAAGCTATATTAAAGTTAAAGTAACATTACAATAAGAGTTCAAATACTCAAACCCAACTTAAAAACAATTAGTCCATACTGAAATGAAGATAAAACAAATTCCAGTTAAAAATCAATGTTGCGAACTAGGTTAGTAATGAAATTAATTCATATTTAGATTAGGGTTCTAAACTTCAAACAATCCCTATGGATTTGAATTGTATACCCCTAGTTTCAATGCCAGTGTTGAAGTATCAAATCCATTAAAAGCGTAGTACATTAGTATCATTCATAAAAAATATATTAAAAAAATAAAAAAAAATATCAAGCCATAAAAAAAAATAATTATACTTAGCAGTTTAGAACCTACTGTGTAGTATATCCCATAAGAAATCAGGCCATGCCATCATAAATAAAAAAAACTTTAGAATAGCATATCTAACGTTGCTACATTAAAATGGTTGTCATTTTATAATCTTAAGATAACATGATGTAGTAATCAACTACCAAAAAAAAAAAAAAATTGCCACCTTAAATTAGAAGAGAATCGCCCAACATAAAAAGCAACCAACAAATACGCTGTTTCATCATCAAAATTTTGAAAATAAAGTGGAAAAAAAAGAAACATGACAATAAATTGAATCCAAAACACCGTTGAAGTCCAATTCAATTGATTGAGAAACTAGTTGATTAGATGAAAGTGGATTTCACAGCTCTTTACAACTTGCTTGTCATATTGTTTTAGTAATTAAAAGAATGGACACCATTTCAGTTCCATAGATGAGACCAAGCAACAATATAAATTTCGAGATGATGAATGAAACTAAAAGGAGTAAAAACTTACAGTCATCCACCTACACCTCAATGCAACATCACGTACAGTTTTGTCACGCAAAGTAGCCGCAATCTTTACATACTTCATGATGTTTGGCTCATCAGAATATCTACATATATAAAAAGCCAAACCGTAAAAGAAATAATTGAAGTAAATACATGGAAGCAGTTATAATATGTCAAATCCCAAAACAAAAGTACCTACTTGACAAGGCCTTCCTCCAATTTAACCTGCTCATCCATAGACCAGTCCACGGCCAACTCAGTATCATGTTTGAGGCCGAAGGAATCAAGAAAAGTAGAAGTAGAAGAAGAATTGGGAGGTTGAAGTAATCCAGGGATGAAGCCAGACGAAGAAGCAAAGTAATTCCCCATTCCCATACCCATACCCATACCAAAACCCATACTCATAGGATTTGAATTAGGATTAGGAATCACCTCTGAATTGCAGGTGCTGTGATTCAAACCAAATCCCGTCGTGTTTGATGACTCAGCTGCCATTTTCTCCCAATTCTCACTTCAATCTAACCAACAACATGAACCAATTCACCATTCATAATTGAAACCTAACCTAAAAACAGGATTTTGATTGTTGAGTTACCTTTTCGGGCAACTTTCTTTCCGACGGACCTCTAATTGGCTCTTCTGTGTAACTTTTTTTCTCTCACTAGAACACTAAAATTATTTTACTACTATTCCTGCTCCTGCTCCTGCATAACACTTTATGCTTCTTCTTTCTTTTATTTCTCTCCCCCAATCAAACAAAAAGCTTTTCACACTAATTAAATTTTTTAAATATAATAATTGATGTTGCCAGATCTTGGAATTCTGCAACAGTGCGAATCTCCATAAGCATTTGATGCCAATTATTGTGGACTCTCCACCTCTCCTTTTTATACACCCTTTTTTTTGTTTTTCTTAATTTCTTTTCCCATTTTATTATTTTATTTCGTCAGATTATTGATTATCTCCACTGAGGTTTTAGCTGTCTAACTCCCCCTGCTCCCCATACTTTCACAAATTCTCAAATATCTCCCCTTAAGTCATAGGGATGTAAAAAAAACCCGACCGGGCCTTGGCTGGCCTGGGTTTGACCCAACCTCAGGCCTGGAAAATCAAGCCTAGGTTTTGGTAGGAAAGCCCATACCACAGTCTGTAATTAAGGTTTGGGATTCTATCATCTTCCCCCTTGAGAGATTATGAAGTTTTAAACACACCTAGGGTGGGTTTGGTTCGGATTCAATAAATATTACAGGAGTAATCCATCTTTTAATTCTAGAATTCCTATATTTGGTTGAAAAGTAAAAAAGATTTTGGTAATTTTCAAATACCAATAGTGGTTACTGTAGGTAATCCCGGAGATAATTCAATTATCAAGTGAAAATGTGTTATTTTTTTATTACCAAGGTAATCCCAATAGTGTTTGCATTCTACCCTTACTTATTAAATATTTCGGATACAAATGCCCTCATATGTCTACTAAATAATAATTAGCTCAACTTTGTGAAATGACTTCTATAACCTCAAATTAATTTTTTTGGACAAAAAAGACTTTTATTTTACATAAATTAACTTTAATTTTGTTACAATTTTACCCCTAACTATTAAAA
>WYDK02000051.1:2520586-2535705 GCA_009867345.2 Toxicodendron radicans
TATTTTCAAGCAATTTCTTTTAAGAACTTCTCAAATAGATTATTCTAAGTGTATGAGAATGTAAAATACATAATTTTACGTACCTTGGCTCGGGTATTACACAAGGAGTGTTCGAATTGATTCCCGTGGAGCATTGACAACCTTACTCTGTTCTCGGTTGAACCTTTCCAGGTAAGATTTCAACGTTTCACCCTTCTCCTACTAGATGATGTGGAGATAATTAAGCGACATTGAGAACCGCCTGTTTGCCTAGAGGTTTTACAGAAATAGTGTAATAAGCCGCCTCCATGATCTTATTAACCCTAAGGGAAGTCCTCTGAACCATCTCGTCGCTCCCTTAGTTAAAGGCACGACCAAACATCGACACTTAGGGAGGCTCGAGACATGATGTAGCCCCATTAGATTGTTAAAAGCATCTAGATGATCTTGAGGGTCATCTTTTTCATCAAAAGATGGCATGCTCGACATCTTGAAATTCGAAGGAAGAGACGCTTGAAGCACTACTTCTTAGAAATATGACTTTTTCTAACTCTCGTAATGGTCATCCTGACGAGTCGGAGGTCGTTTAGGACTTGCTGAAGGTGATATTCCAGCTGACCAACTGTTGGGATTTCGACTCTCAGAGCATGCCCTCGATTACCTCGTGATGTGTTTAGCCGGGCACAAGATCCTCGTTTAAGGCTAGGCGGCCCTTATTCCCGATTTTATCAAATACGCTCGCGCGACCATTGTTGCACGAGGTTGTTGTGTCATGATGACTCGGGGTAGTATGTTGGGTTTGGCGAGGATGGAGAGTTCCTGAACTGATGCATGTCCACCTTGCCGGTTACAAGCCTCTCTTTGAGAGCTAACCTCTTCCTAGCGCAGGGCGTGGACATCGTGCTGGTTATGAGCGTCTCTCTGCTATCGATTTTCATTAGGTACTTGGTTGTGGCGCCTAGAAGAGTTTCGACCTCTTCTTTGCCTATGGTGGTGTTCACTGGTTAAGCCAGAACTCTCAAAGACCAGGGCAATTCGTCTCCCCCTTCCTAAGTGGTGTTTTGCTGGCTAGGGGTTTAGTACCCTGAAATTATCTATTGCAGGGTGGTCAAATGTTGCTACAGAGCCTAGACCGTTGTTGTCAGCGTCCCGATGGTATCCATTATTTGTAGATTGGTTTGCGGAGTAGCATAAGTCATTGCCATATCCGGGTTTGGTGGAGCCGTTACTGTTATCTATAGGGGAGTTTGGATCTCTCATTAACAACTTCAAGGTTCGCGTTACCAACACCACCGACATGACTGTTTTAGGTATTATCACTGATTATCACATATAATCTTCCCTCTTGATCTGCGGAGTCATTATCACTTGATATCTCCTTGCCGAAGTCAGAATTATACTTTCTTGATTTACCGCACAACAATATGATTTCGTTATATGAAATGTTTCACAACCCATCACATTTGAGCAATGTAATCTCAATGGGAAATTAAGATTGAATCACCTAACAGTTTGTCATTTTTTTTTATCTTCCTAGCTTTAATTCCCTCCTAGATTATGTAGTCCTAAAATAGTTCTTTGAATTGGTATTTGTCCTTGAACGTTTTCCCTACCTTCCATACAATTTTCTCTTCTCATCAATTAGTCTTCTTAAACTCTCTATTAAGTGTACTTCTTAGACACATAAAAGGTGTGTTTGCATCCTCATAAGAACTACCACCGATATCAACACGAACTTTGTTTGCATAACCAGAAAATTCATCCTCATTGTTAACGCATTACTCATTTTCACCAACTTCAAATTTATTTAGTTGATTCTAAGAATTCTTATCCTCTTCATCTCTCTAGTAAAATTGTTTATCACTAAATGACTCTTCAACCGTTAGTGACTTAGGATGCTTCTTTTCATCTCAATTGAAACCAACATCTTCATTTGCTTCAATTTACAATGGCAACAAGTCAGTGAAGAAAACACCATAGGAACCTTCTAATTGATAACCTTAGCAAGAATCTAATATAACTTCTCATTGTTTTCAACATTCACAAGATCTTTGTCCCATGGTTGTATACATCTCAGTTCATACCTCCCCCTGAAAAAATAGTTCACCTTCTCAAGCAAGTCATTTCAAGTCTCTGAGCAGTTGGTTTTTGGCATAAAGGTGAGGATCAATGTCACTCACCATTATTTGTTGACCAAAGAACTCTATCATTAAGGTAATAGTCCCTTCACTCAAACTACAATCATCATTTTAAGTAAATTATTATTATTCAATTCAAACAATCCGCTCAATAAATATGTATAAATATAATGATGATTGTATTGTTAATTATAATGTGTTTATATTTAAAGGCTAACAAGAATTAAACTAATATGTAAATAATCTATTCCATGTCCTGTAGTTGCTAATTTCCATTCATTGATATTGTTTTGTTCTACCATTTCATTTTACACAACACCAACCTTACATGCAATGAATTCAAAAACCACATACCAAATCTGTCACACCTCTCTTGGGTGGTCCTTACCCCACCGGATCCAGACGCTCTATGGGACATGGGTCCCGAAAGGAGGGTTGGTTTTTAAGAAACTTTTTAGAAAAACCCAAATAATTTTTTCATTAATAATGCAATAATCAAACGTTATAATACAAAGTCTAAGTTCAAAATGCAGCATTAGAGTCTCTATATGTCAAGCAACTATGCTGTAGTGGAAGGACATGCGTCTGATAGCCGACCTACTATGTGGAGGATGCACACTCGACTCTTGACCAATGACCTGGAGGGGGGAAAAATAAAAAACAGTGAGTTGGGAAGCCTAGTGCATTTTAAATACAATATATTAAAATACTCAAATGCTAAAAACATGCTCATTCAATAACTTGGCAAACCGGCCACATTACACCATCACCTCAGTATCCAAGGGCTCTACCCCACACTCACCAGTAGAGGCCCTAGTGTAAACAACCTGACTAGCATCCATGTCACACGCCCACTCGTGGAAGATCTTTTAGCACTGTCCTGCCTAGGTGGATACAACCCTGAGCTTTATCACATGCCCACTCGTGGAAGATCCCCCAACACTCTATAGCATAGGTGGATGCGACCTTGGGCACACGTACACACTCGTGGAAGATCCCCCAGCGCTTTCAGGCATAGGTAAATATGACATTGGGTACTCATATCCACTCGTGGAGGGGCCACCTAGCAAACTTCAGCATAGGTGGGACCGAATCTCCCCTTCCTAGGTAATCATATAAATATGTCTTGAGCTCATCAGACGTCCATCCTGTCCCGATGGGATGCTGTCACCATGCGATAGTATGAACCTTCTGAATCACACTCTACTAGTCGTCCATCGTACTCAGATCCATCTCAACTCAACCCCCACCCCGGTCACACACAAACACACACACACACACAGACACACACACACACACACACATATATATATATATATAGAAAACATCATCATCAACATAAAATTGATTAATAATAAATCATGCATATACCCCTTTATGTAAAATATCAATTTACACCCTCTCTGGAAAATATCATTTAACCCCTGAACATTTTCCTTATTACAGATTAGTCCCTCAACTTTTTTAATCTTTCAGTTAACCTTTTATAGTTTTTCATTATCACACTTAGGTCCTTCAACCTTTGGATTATCGCACTTACACCCCTGTCTATTTGACAAGTTTCAAACCTTGCATTGACACCTCCACTGTGTCTAGTATCTCTAGATTCTTCTAAGGACTATCGCCCCAGTGAGGAGAAACCCGAGAGTTTTTCGCCGTGACCACGCACTTTCTTTGCCTCGGTGACATTATGGAAATCCTCATTCGTCTACTGTTCACTTCCTCTTCGCCGTCGCAGCACATCCTTGTCGCCTCGGCGACATTGACGATCTTCAACTTCGCTGCGACGACAATCTGAGTTTTTCAGATTCTCACCACGAATCCTCTCATTTTTTCTCTCCCATTCACACCCATTTTCTACCCAAAGGTTACCCAGCCACCCACACTCATATATACACTACATACCTTCCATTTAACACCAAAACGCACGCATCAATCCATCAAATTTCATCCACACTTCACACCCATTCACACACAACATGAATTTAAGTTTCAAAACAATAATTTAATGCATGAATTATACTATTCTACTCACTTTAAACGTCGATCTAGCTTAAGAATTCCGATCTTTGCTCCTCTTCACCTAAAACCCCAAATCGACCAATTTTTCAGATTTTCCACAAGTAAGAAAGTGAGGAATTTGGCAATAAAGCTTATAGAATGATATGCATGCATGAATTATACCAACTTACCGAAATCCTGGATCAAAATCTTCACTTTGTCTCTCTCCCCCAACATGAAAATGAAAGCAAATGGCAAAAATCCAAGTTTAATTCCTTTATATACTAAGCTGTAAAACATCAATTAAGCCCTCATATTTTTCATCTCTCGCAAAAACCCCTTCTAGCTTTTATTTCCTGCAATTTACACCTCAAATTCAATAAATTAACTTTAAATAAATTACTCCGTGATACGGGGTGTCATAAAACATTTTTATAAATTAACAACACAAACATTACAATTATACACACCAAACTTCCTAGAAATTACCTTTTTCCTTGCCTCCTCCTCCACATCCGTACCTCTACATTTTTTGTTTCTTTTTGTTGTTTTGATTCCATATCTTTAAATTTTTTTTTCCTTTTGTTGTTCTCATTGTGCGCTAATGAAGATTATTTGAAGATTTAATTTTAATATTGGGTCTATGAGTTGAAAATGTTGTCAAGATGCTATGAAATAATGTAATGGGATAGTGATAAATATGCTGGTGATGATGCAGGAGTTGATGGATGGATAATTAATTTTTTATTAATTGGATATTAATTTGACATTGTTGATGAATTTTTTATTAATTGGATTTTAGTATTGAAAAGGCATATTTGCCCTGTTAAAGGATGTATGGGCTAGTTAAAAAAGAAAAAAGAAAAAAACATAATACGACGCGTATACCATTTTTATACAACATATCTCATCAATATGATTGACTGATTTTAAATTAAAAATTAATGTTTATCCAATCATCTTTTGTCACATCATGTTGTATGAGAAATGTTGTATGTGTAGTATTATTCAAAAAAAAAAATTTTGTCCTTAGCAATAGAAACAAAATTTGAAGGGGATGAAATTAACCCTCTTTTAGAAGGGTATGCAAGTTATTGCGATCATTGCTTTAAAACCCTGATTGGATCAACCAGTTTGACTAGGAATCGAACCCTTATCTGATATGAGTACATCCTAAACCCGGTTATAGCAATTGGATCTGATTGACCTGTGGTTGAACCAGCGAAACAATGTCGAATCATCGGTCCGACCGGTTGAACCAATTGATCGGACCGATGACGTTAACATGACATAATAAAATTTTACAATTCTTTGGATTTCGATTTTAGATTTATTTTATGGTATTATTTGGATTTTGATGGATTTATTTTATAAATTTATTAATTATTAGAGTTTTAAAATTTTATTACTTCATGCTAACGTTAGTATGACGCACTGATCAAACCTACCAATCGAACAGTTCGACTCAGGGATCGACCCCTTGACCGAGTCAATGCTCGGTCCGAGTATAAAAACATTGATTGTGATATAAAAATTTAACTAAAAGTTGGGGAGTTATAGGTAATCAACAACTTTCCAAACCCTTAACCTATCAATCCGGACAATTTCGTTTTCTCGATCTTATCCTAAGATTTTCCAAAATTAAAAAAAATAATAGAGATTGATTTGTTTTGCTATTTTTTCCCTTTCATTTTTTTAAAACTTGGAAAATCTTAGGGGCAAATTTGAGAATTTGGCATTGTTTGGACGGAAAAAGTAGGCTTTGGAAAGTTGGTCATTTTGTAAAATCGCCCAACTTTTGGTCAATTCATTAATATCCCATAAACGTATGAATTAGTGTGGAAAAAGTAATTTTCTTTTCTGTACAAAACCCCAGTGTCTTTTTTAAGTCTTAAATACCAAGCAAAGGCAAAACCCCTGCAGCTGTAGCCTTGAGTAGTAGGGTTTGCTCTTTCTCAAGTTGAGCTGCAAAAGGTAAAAGAAATGGCGCAATCCCTAGAATTGTTGTTGATTCAGTTTCTAATGCCGGACAACGACGCTCGACGGCAAGCGGAGGAACAGATAAAGAGGCTAGCAAAGGATCCTCAGGTGGTTCCTGCTCTAATTCAACATCTCCGCACCGCCAAGACTCCCAACGTCCGCCAGCTGGCAGCTGTCCTCCTACGCAAGAAGATCACTGGACACTGGGCCAAGCTTTCTCCTCAGCTCAAGCACCTCGTCAAGCAATCTCTCATTGAGAGCATCACCATTGAGCACAGGTTCAATTCATACCCTATTTTATTCAAGATCAAACATATTTATTCACTGAATTATGATTTTTTTTTAATCTCTGCAGTCCACCTGTGAGGCGTGCTAGTGCAAATGTTGTGAGTATAATTGCCAAATATGCGGTGCCAGTAGGTGAGTGGCCTGAGTTGTTGCCCTTCTTATTCCAGTGTAGTCAGAGTGCACAAGAAGACCATAGAGAAGTAAGGACTTCACACTGTAACCTTTCTGAATGCTTGCTACTTGACATGATCAAACAGTTTCCCACCTGATTATAGTTATATTTGTTTTGATCTTTTAATTAGGTTACATAATCTTGACCATGAACTTTATGAATTTTGTATAAGATGAAAAAATCATGGTTTTTTATATTTTGCATCATGTTGGTGTTTGGTATCCATATTTGATATTTTAATGTAATTGATTCACAATTCTTATTATCAGGAATACGTTTTGAAGTATAAATATGAAATTAAAGAAAACTGTTCTTACATATTTGCTGTTCGAAGCTACATAAGTTAGAGTGTCATCGGGGCAATAAATTTTTAGAGTAATACAACACTTACAAAGGCTCTATACAAAGTCTTTCATACAAAGTGTTATGTCAAATATGATTGGATGAATTAAAAAAAATCAACTTAATAAATACATATTAAATGATAGTGAATGATTTTTATATTAATTCATCCAATCATATTTTGACCGATCACTTTGTATGAAAGGCTTTGTATAAAGTCTTTGTAAGTGTAGTATTATTCTAAATTTTAATAGCAGCTTGCAAAGAAGTATCCATTTAAAAGAAATTTATTTATTTATTTTAGAAAAAAGGCTTTCACTAAAGGTTGTATTTCTGAAAAATATTTGCATGCGTTGGAGTTTATTGAGTAATCAATTATGTTGTGATTTATTAATTATGTATTTGGGATTAAATTGAAAGCAAGCTTTATTTTCTTGTTAGTTTGAGTGATAGACTTCCTTGTGATAGAATGAACATTCCTCAAATGAATTCCTTGGGAACTCTACGATAAATGGAATATATAATTGTGATCAATCAAATATTGCAAAGCCCCAATATCTATTACCTGTCAAAATTGGACCACGATGTGCTTTCACTCTATGTGGGCACCATAATATCAGATTGGGAAGGAAGATTAGATTTTGTGATTGATAGGAAAACAAGGATATGGGCTTGTGTGAGTAGGGAACAAAACATCTCTATTCAGTTCAGTGATCTGCTATGAGTTCGAATCTAAGATAAATTCTAGAGAACTTTGCTACCCATAAATTTTCATGCCATTCCTTACTAATAAGGAGAAAAAAAGATTTGGGTTTAAGAAAATGCCATTGTGGAGGTTTATAGAGGCTCCAATTGGTAATATATATATATATATGTTTCTACAATTTACAATAGAAAAACATCTTGTCCTAAGATTTCTTTTTCCTCATTTCTTCCCAGGAGGGTGAAATATAATGAAATTTGTTTGTTTTTATCTTGTATGCTAGAATCATCACTACTACTGGTAAAGTCTTAATTGGGTTATCCAAATATTCTTTTTTCTTTTTCCTGCCATGAATTATTTGTATATTATTTGAAGACTCACACATGCGATTGTTTTGCCTTTCCTTGTATTAGGTGGCATTAATCCTTTTTAGCTCTTTAACTGAAACAATAGGAAGTGCATTTCAACCACATTTTGCTGATTTGCAAACTCTATTACTCAAGTGCCTACAGGATGAGACAAGCAACCGTGTTAGAATTGCTGCTCTGAAGTAATACTGAAGTCTTAGATCATAATTTTGTGAAATTTTAGGTGCTTTTATTGTTAAATAAATTATTATATGGTTGCTTACAAGATTCGTTTGCCCAATTTACCAGGGCAGTGGGATCATTTCTAGAATTCACAAATGATGGGGCTGAAGTGGTGAGTTTTACTGTCACTGTTAGTAAATGATCTATGTTTCAGAAACTAATTTTATGATCTTGTTTTCTTAGTATGCACTTAGGATTTTCCGACTTCATAAGATCTGCTCCGTGTTGGTGTTAGTTGTTTGCAAATATATTGATACTACTTTGCATATTATTTGTTAAGTGCTTGTAACATACATTTCTGCCAACATGCACAAGACCTGTATTTCTTGTCATTGTTTTCAGTTCTGCAATACAAGATTGATGCACAGGTTGATGGGTGAGAAAGTTATACAAAATTTACTGAGATGAAATTTATTTATGTGGCGCTGAGCAGTTCTTTGAAATATGAAGTGCCGAGTACTCATACTTAAAATTGAAGTTTCACACACATAGACACCCCCATGTATATGGAATTTACTGAGATGAAATTTATTTTTTTGGCATTGAGCAATTCTTTAAATGTAAAGAACTCTTATGAGTTCTCATTATTTATGGGTTGGTTTATAAAGTTGAGGTTCTAATTTTTTATATTTTTTATTTTTAACTTTAGCTGGAATTATTTTTTCTTAACTTTTCAGGTGAGGTTTCGGGAGTTCATTCCTAGTATTTTAAATGTGTCAAGACAATGCCTGGCCTCTGGTGAAGAAGATGTTGCTGTGATTGCTTTTGAAATTTTTGACGAGCTGATTGAATCTCCTGCACCTCTTCTTGGGGATTCTGTCAAATCCATTGTGCAATTCTCTCTTGAAGTTACTTCAAGCCAAAATCTGGAATCCAACACACGTCATCAGGTTTGGAATGACCACGATATTTTTTTTTTTTGTGTTTTTCTTAATCTGGATAGCCTATGTGGTTGGGTTGGATCTATACTGGAAGTTTCATGTCTGTGTTTAGAATTCTAGTTAGCTTACTTCCTTTGCTTTGTGTAATTTATCAGGCTATTCAGATAATTTCATGGTTGGCTAAGTACAAATCCAACTCTTTAAAAAAGCATAAGCTGGTTGTCCCTATTCTTCAAGTCATGTGCCCCTTGCTAGCTGAATCAAACGATGCAGATGAAGATGATGACCTTGCTCCAGATCGAGCTGCTGCAGAAGTTATTGACACTATGGCATTGAGCCTCTCAAAGCATGTGTTCCCCCCTGTTTTTGAATTTGCTTCTTTAAGCAGTCAGAATGCAAATCCAAAGTATCGAGAAGCTTCTGTTACAGCTTTAGGTGTCATTTCAGAGGGTAGTGTGGAGTGGATGAAAGATAAGATGGAACCAATTCTTCAAATTGTCTTGGGGGCTCTGAGGGATCCAGAGCAGATGGTTAGAGGAGCTGCCTCTTTTGCATTGGGCCAATTTGCTGAGCATTTGCAGCCTGAAATTATATCTCACTATGAAAGTGTTCTTCCTTGCATTTTGAATGCCCTGGAGGATACGTCTGACGAAGTAAAGGTACATATTCGAAAAAGAATTGTTATAGATTATATTTCTTTGTATGGGATATTGAATACTTTTTTTTTCCCACAGGAAAAGTCATACTATGCTTTGGCAGCATTTTGTGAGAACATGGGTGAGGAGATTCTTCCTTTTCTTGACCCTTTGATGGGGAAGCTTCTGGCAGCCCTCCAAAATAGTCCCCGCAATTTGCAAGAGACTTGCATGGTATAAAGATGAATCATATGACTCCCTAGGATTGTGCACAATTAGTTTGAATATGATGAATTTTTTCCACATTCCATATATGATTAATTTTTCTATTTTTTTTGTTTTTGTTTTTTATGTATGTCATTGCAGTCTGCAATTGGTTCAGTGGCAGCGGCTGCTGAGCATGCTTTCATTCCATATGCTGAAAGGGTTCTCGAGTTATTGAAAACTTTCATGGTGCTTACCAATGATGAGGACCTGCGTTCACGAGCAAGGGCTACAGAGCTCCTTGGAATAGTTGCAATGTCTGTTGGAAGAGCAAGAATGGAACCGATTTTGCCACCTTACGTTGAAGCCGCAATCTCTGTAATTTGCATCGGCAATAGTGTTTGACTAGTAATTATTATATCTGACATAGTAAATGATTTATGTTCATTATTCTCAGGGTTTTGGACTGGAATTCAGTGAACTTCGGGAGTATACTCATGGATTTTTTAGCAATGTAGCAGAAATACTGGACGACGGGTTTAAACAGGTGTACATGGTGTTGCTTTAAATTGAACTTGTGTGGTTATTCCATAACGCTGATGTTCATGTGAAAATTTCTTTTGGATAACAGTATCTTCCTCATGTTGTTCCCCTGGCATTTTCTTCGTGTAATCTTGATGATGGTTCTGCCGTGGACATCGATGACTCTGATAATGAAAATATTAATGGATTTGGTGGAGTTTCTTCCGATGATGAAGCTCATTATGAGCCAAGAGTTCGGAATATCAGTATTAGAACGGGAGTGTTGGATGAGAAGGCGGCTGCAACTCAAGCTCTTGGTTTATTTGCACTGCATACAAAGAATTCTTATGCACCGTATCCTTTTTTGGTCATGTTCATTTGTTTCCCCTTTTTCCCTGTTTAACATTGCCAAATTTTAAATATGCATTAGAAAATAGATCATTTTTCTTGAGATCTTTAATTGTTTCAAGCTATTTGGAGGAGTCATTAAAGATTTTGGTGAGACATTCAGGCTATTTTCACGAAGATGTTAGGATTCAGGCTGTCATTTCCTTGAAGCGTGAGTATCAACTATCTCTCCCCATATTCTTGGTCTGAGAATGGAATCTTTTTATTTATTTTATTTTGAATTCTTCTTGGTGTTGTCTAAGAAAGTATAAGCATTAAACAAATTTGAGGCAGATGTTTACTTGGTCAGATAATGTAAACTTCACATGCAAAACAATGCTTGTCCAAAACATATATACATGATACCTGTAGTCTTTTTTTAAATTATTGACAGTAATATACAACCTTGTAATTTGGGATATGTATATTCTGTTTTGCCCTAATTTTCTGTTTTAGTTTTGCAGATTAAATTCTCTCTTGCCTCCTCTTCTCTTAATTCCAAACATTGAATGTTTTTAAGTATCCTAACCCTGGAACAAAAGGAAAAAACAGAAAATAAGAAACTAAGAGATATGGAAGCATTAATCAGTGATGTGGCATGACATTTCTGGAATATAATGCTGTACAGCAGTTCTTAAAATTTTGAAATTGTAGAATATATTTTTCTACAATAAAACCTCTCTATAGTGATACTCTTTATAGGAATAACCTTTATATAGTCAGAAAAAATTCTAGTCCTAATTTGGGATAGTTATAAATAAGAATAAACTCCACATTGTAATAAGTTATAATTTTTCTAATTCCCGTCTTACAAAAATTGCCTCCACATAGTAACAATTATTTGTATATTGTAAAAAAATATATGCTATGTTGCATTAAAGGTTTAAGAGGAAATAAAATATTTATCTAAAATTGTTTGGGACAATGATTTTTGCTTTTCAATTGTTACCACATCTTTGAACTTACGGGTACGTAATAACTCGCCAACATGGACATTTTCTTGTTGAAGCAAAAATATTTCTAGGTTCTCAAGCATGTTTAGAACTTCTTGGCATGAAACTTTTTGTATTTCTGTACTATCATCATCAGGATTATCTCCTTCATCTTCTTGTATAATTGCAACAATAGTTTCTTCTTTAGTTAAAGTATACACGACTTGTTACTCATTTGGATGATTGAGGAAGACATTAATATTCATTCTATTAGTGTAATGTAGTGTTACTCATGGATACATGTACTAGTTTTTTGAAACTATTTCTATCTTTTTTATCAATGTCTATACTTTGGATTTGACATGCTCTATTAATTAATTAGTAATGTAGTACATACTTTACTTTTATATCACTTGTAATAGGGATAACTAAGTCAAAACAATAATTTTTGTAACTATACCTCGATTAAATATTAACCTCCTCATAGTAATAAAATTAGTTTGTCCCACCATTATGACTATAGAGAGGTTTTACTTTATTTATAAAAAATATATAATTTCAGCTTTTATTTATTTATTTATTTATGTTTTAGAGGTTTTTCTTAGTTTAAGTGTATGTGTGTGTGTGTAAGGTAATTCTCTAGCAAGGACATCCTCATATTAATTTTATAAGGACTATATTTGAATGTCATTGGATTCATCTATTAAATGTCATTTCAGGCCAATGATGATGAATTCAATGGTATTCAAGCATGGTCCCAAAATTAATGTAAGGACATCCTTATATATATAGAGAGCAGCAAAATTGGTTATATGATTGTGTTTTCTATTGTTGCTTATTAGAAAAAATGGAATGAAAAATTTCCTGAATTTCTTGAGATTTAAAATCACATAAAATTAAAAGAAAATAAGATTTTGATTTGTTACAATTATTGGATTTGAAATAGGTTGATGGATGATGTAGGAGAAAGAGCTTTGATTGCAATTGATGAGAAAGATTAGGTAAGAAAGAATGAGAAAAAAGAGCTTAATATAGAGAAAAACAGGGCCTAAGAATTTAAATTAGATAAAAGAAGATAGAAGTTTGAGAGAGAAGTAATAGAGAACAGAGAGTAGAGAGAAAAATTAGAAACAAGAGGAAAGATAATAATAGACTTAAGGTTTCTTAATTTTGTATATGTCTAGGCCTTTTCATCAGAGACTTTGTTAAAGGAAGTTTCAGATCATTGCCTAATCTTGTTAAATTTTAATTTTATTAAAAACTTATTCTGTTTAAAATTAAAATATGTTGCTTGGGCATCATAATTGTATTAGAAGTTTTGGCAAATGGTGGAAGTAGAGGAGTGTCACTGCAAGGACATAGTTTCATGAAAAATTAGATGCAGATATGAGAAAAATTGTGGAGTTCTTTGGGGATATAAGAAAAGGATAGAAAGAAATTGACGATTGAATACTAAGTCTATGCTTACGATTATGTTCTAATGTCTTAAGTCTATGTCCCTAACTAGGTTTCTTTTTTCTCTTGCATGTGTTACTGTCCTCCTTTTTTCTATGATGATATAATTGAAAAGTTGTCCAACAGGCTAATCGCTGACAGGTTGTCTTTCTTCAGTTCACACATGATATTACAAATTTGGAAAATCCAAGACATATCAATGTTAAAGATTTGCTGTTATTATGTCCGTTTGCATAGTGGACATATTGTATATGTTAAGTTTACTATTACAACTCATGTTGATTGATTTATTATTGCAGATATCTTGACAGCAGCACATGCTATCTTCCAGAGTCATAATGTGAGTGTGGTGTAGCATTTTTTTTTCTTTGTTTAATAGTTTTTTGTGGTATGTCTCTCTCTTTTATAATGTTTTCAGTTCCCATGGTAGTGTGGGATTGTGTCTATTCTTGTTAGAGAGTAGAAGCACTCTTTTGGATAGCCACCATAGGTTTGAAGCTAATTTCATTATTGTAAGTTGTAAAGTGTATAACTTGGTGCAATCTTTTTCCTGTTACACAGGAAGGACCAGTGAAGGCAAGAGCAATTCTTGGTAAGAATTCTACCTCTGAAGGGCATGAATTAGTTCTTTGGATTTATCAAATACCTTTATTTTTTAGTGGTAATGAGTTCTATATGATCACAGATACTGTGATGAATATATTTATCAAGACTATGACCGAAGATGACGACAAAGAAGTTGTTGCTCAAGCCTGTATGAGCATTGTAGAAATCATCAAGGATTATGGTTACATTGCTATAGAGCCTTGTAAGTTTGAATTAAGTTGGCTTCATTTTCTCTATTGGTGAAAAAATCTTTGACTGCCAGATTAAATATCTTTATGGGCAACTGAATTATTATGTGACTTGATCACAGATATGTCTTCATTGGTTGATGCAACTTTGCGGCTGCTTCAGGAGGAATCTGCTTGTCAGCAATCGGATAATGATAGTGATATTGATGAGGATGATACTGAACATGATGAAGTGCTTATGGATGCAGTTTCTGACCTTCTTCCTGCATTTGCAAAGTCAATGGGTCCTCACTTCGCACCCATCTTTGCAAAGCTATTTGACCCTTTAATGAAATTCGCGGTTTGTTGAGGATTGATAATTATGTCATGTGTTTTTCCCATGCATGTTTTGATTTCTTTATTGCAGTATCTCACTATTTGATTATATGTAAGTGCAGAAATCTTCACGTCCTCCACAAGATCGGACCATGGTGGTTGCTTGTCTTGCCGAAGTAGCTCAGGACATGGGTGCTCCAATTGCAGGCTATGTTGATGTACTTTTTTCTGAAACTCTGATATACATTTTCAATTTTTGTGTCTCAAGTGATTTCTGGAACAATGCCAGCTAATTCCTGAAGGTTTATGTAATATCTCAGAGGGTGATGCCTTTGGTACTCAAAGAACTAGTGTCATCAGAAGCAACTAACAGGAGGAATGCAGCATTTTCTGTTGGGGAGTTGTGCAAAAATGGGGGCGAGTTAAGTTTGAAGTATCCTTTTATAAATAATCATCATAAGATCCAGTAATGAATTTTACCTTTAATCTACTCATTTGTTGTCGAACTACCACATATTTTCCTTTTATCTATACTAGATACTATGGTGACATTTTGCGGGGACTTTACCCATTATTTGGGGATTCTGAGCCAGATGATGCTGTTAGAGATAATGCAGCTGGTGCTGTGGCAAGGATGATAATGGTGCATCCTCAATCCGTCCCATTGAATCAGGTTAATTCTGGTTGCTTGGCTTTTATAATTTAATTTACTTTTTCATGTGTGTTTTCATGACTACACGTAAGCTAATTATATCTCCTGTGGTTGCCTGCTTATTCTCTTCACTATTTTCTTAGGTCCTT
>WYDK02000051.1:2545720-2556731 GCA_009867345.2 Toxicodendron radicans
AGTATATATATCCACTTCTATGGAGGTCAATTTGTCTTAGATGGGTAATTTAGTTTTTCACCCAATATTCTGTTTAGGTCATCCTGTAAACAATTTAGAGAAAAATAATAATAATAAAGAGCAGAATCTATTACATTATTATTATTATTACTTTTCTCTTTCAAATATTGATTCATATACTAACTCAATGAAAAAACAAATGACATAAATACAATGAGAGTTGTGTCGTTTGTTATGTGTCATAGTATTTCCTCAGCTGTTTAGGTGTGTAAATTACAAATGGTGATGGATGATGCAAATCGGCATAGTCTTGTTCTTGAATTTTGTTTGAAACATCTATTATTCTTCTTCATTCTGTTTGCAAAAATCTTGGAAGGCCTACTTTGTGCCCAGTTTTCTTAACGTCTTCTTGAACTTGTTTCCTGAACTCTCCAAAAGTAAATTTTCTATACACAGAAGGCTCTCTGCAACTTCCAATTAAAGTCTCATAAGAAGGGCATAAGAAGTAAGCAATTGAGTATCTTTCCATCTTCCCATTTGCCATCACCTTGTGCTCTACGCTCTTATAAACATCATTGCTCCATGCCTGCAATTTTCATTATCAGAATTAATTAAGTTTTTTTTTATATTATTTACAAAAAAGGTAACTTTGACTTAATGGCGTTATGGACAAAGATTAAGTGTTGTAATACGCGAGAGTCTGTCCCATTATTTTATTTTAATCATAAAAAAATGGGAATTGGGAGTTTAGTTTGAATATATTTTACCTGGAAAAGATCACCAATGTTGACAATAAGAGCATCTTGAATAGGATTTACAGCCACCCATTTGGAATCCTTCATGAGTTGAAGTCCACCAACTTCATCTTGGTAAAGAATTGTAAGAAAATCACTGTCTGTATGAGGCACTAATCCAAATATCTCTGGAGATATTGGACAAGCTGGGTAATGATTCAACCTTAGAAAGCAACTGCTTTCATCACAAATCTCATGTATTTCTCCCCTTTTTTGGCTTAAATTTTCCGCTAGAATTCTTGCAAGTAACCTCGCCAACTTTGACATTGCCGCTGCAAATTCTGTCATCACTATCCTGTTCACAACCCAACAATGTATAATGAGTAGAATGAAAGCCTTTAAAATTTGAAGTTTGATAAATGAATTGTTAATTAGTTACCTTAGAGAGGTGAAGTCTCCATAGCAGGATTCATCTGAAATTTTAGTGAGAGGAATGTGAAAAGCTTCAGACCATGAGAATTGTTTTGGAGTAGTAGCTGTTGGATTCCCCCACCTGTAAGAATTATTGAGAAGACCACAAGTTGCTTTGTTTTCAAAAGATGTGTCAAACAACTTCTTCTGTTCTTTCTTCATCTTCTTAAGCAATTCAGGGCTTATGCCATGGTTTATGACTCGAAAGAATCCCCATTCGGACGACGCTTGACTAATGGCTGCAGCGCAAGCTAGCTTCTCCTTTTCATCTAGGCTGTTTAGGGCGCTGAGGTCTATCAATGGAAGTTGGCATTCTTCATTGATGACTTCTCCTCCATCACCATTACATATTGTTGTTTCAAGTGGGTGGCTTAGGCTCAGAAGTTGTCCAAGATGGTTGAGGAGAGGTGGTTTTGAATTAGAGTGCATCGTCATTCTTGTTATGAGTAATGTGATAATTGGAGGGTAATGAAGTGATGATGGTAACCATTTTTATAGGGACAGTGGACAAAGAGCACAAGGAGAAGAGAACAAGGGGAAATTACCAAATCATGACAGTTGTCGAAAGCAGAGCATTTCACTCTGAAAATGTCTATGAGAGACTGAGTCCGCACACACACATATTTACTTTAATATATTTTCATCTTTCTAATTGCAAAAGGATGAATCCAAACATAATAACTTCTCCTGCAATATGGTAAATATAATCCAAACCTACTTTGTTTCAAAATATACCTAACTTAATCCACTTTTTTATTTAACTGGAGCTTAAAAAACAGAAAAGTGGCTGTTAAAATAAATAAGAAAATGGGATTGAAGGTGGAAGAATTTTTTTCTAAATTAAATGTCATTTACTGCAGGCAAGTGAAGTAGGACCAGTCAACTTTCCAAGGGAATGCAAAAGAGAAAAGGAACACATGGTTTCATGGATCTCCAATGATCACCAGTACGAACTCTCTTTTTTATTTTTTTTTTTTTCATTGAAAAAAATAATAAGAGGGTTTGATTTTGGAAGCATGATTGCATCAACCATTCATATTCTGCTCAATCATTAAATACCCTTTGAGGAAAGGCACAACCCCTCATAAGTTTTTCTTTTTCTCAGTCAGCAACTGTTTTAACTTAACTTCATTATAAAAACAATCAAGATTCCTATCCAGCATAATAAATGTAAATAAAATAACCAGCAAAATTAATTTAAAATGTGAATATATAAGTAAAAATTGTGAGAATGAAAATGAAAATGTTAGGCAGTATGAATAGAAACAGGGTATTTCCAAAGAAGAAAGGGAAGCATAATAAATAAAAATAAAAAATAAAAATAAAGGGATGTAGCAGGAAGCAGCATGTGCATGAAAGTAGAACATGTGAAGGAAGGGGGCGGGGCCATACATAAATTCAACGAACATGGTGCCGCCCAGAAGAGTCTTCTAGGTTGAGCTTTGACATTATATCATAAATATATCAATTTAATGTGTGCCGCCCAATAGACAATGCCTTAACATGTCTTTTATCTAAATTTACATTCAACTACCCATAATTTAGTGAATAGAAATACCTCCCAACACTTACAAAAACTAACAATAACATATCTAAGACTCTTCTGGGTTTTAAAATTGAATTAAAAAAAAATCAGGCGGCGTATTATTATTTGTTAATGAGAAAAGTATCAGATGCTCAAAGAATAAGAATTAGTTTAATGGAAGTTTGACTTAAATTCGATAATACAATCTCAAAGAATAGAAAGTGAAACCATTTTCCCTTTGGAAGTATTTGTAATTGGCGTTTATGAATGAAGAACATATGTGAATAGTGACATCAAAACAAAAAAGAAGTTTATTACAATTAAAAATTTTATTTTGGTATGTTGAGACAAACAACATTAATGTTTAGTTTTCTATTTCAAAAAGGGAAGTCAGCCTTTGGATGGTAAAAGAATTTGGTTGAAACTGAGTACTACTTTTGTCACTTTCTATTGGAAGTTTATGCCTTTGCAGAATTTTTATTACCATTCACATTTAACAAGTGAAACCTATAATATGAGACTTTGCTCCCTCAATTTCAGATTGGGAGAATATCATTTAATTAAACAATAATCCTTTTAAAGTTTATTGTAAATAAAGTATTATTTCCTAATTGCTCTCCATATGAAACTTTTGTCCCAAAATATACTGTTTGTGAAAATTTTCTAGTTTAATGTACCAAAAGCTGAAAATAACTAAAACAACTCTAGCATAGAGAGATGAGAATCTAGTTTGTTTCAAAATGTGTTGTTGTATGTTTAAAGGTATAATGGTTACATACCAAATTGAAGCAAAAACTTACTTCAACAAAAAAACCACACTTGAATAGTAAACATTTAAAGAGAGAGGACAAACACAAGAAATTTTAAATTGTTCCAATCCATGTTCTGACCTGGCAATCCCCTCCCCAATTGATCCAAGCAGTACAAAGTTCCAAGAAATTTTAAAATATAGTGCAGATCACAATATTAAGAAATATACCATTAAGAACAACTTAATATAATCCCAGAATTCAACTTGCTTAAGATGCTAACTCATCTCAAATGTAAAGTTCTTATGCTATCTTTCCAAGACATAAATTTTTTTCCACTCCTATCCAAAAAGACAAAACTACAGAACCCCCAGGTATTGCTTCCAACCTCAATGACGATACCTGATTCGGTCTCGATCACGGTCCCTGTCTCGTCCATATTCTCTGTCTCGATCATGATCGTAATCCCGGTCTCTATCTTTACCTCTATCCCTCTCTCTGCTTCGACTTCGGCGCCTCTCCCTATCATCACGATCCCTATTCTTGCTGCTTTGCCTATCATCCCTTTCCCTTTCCCTTTCCCTTCCCCTATCTCTGCTTCTCTCTCTCCCATCTCTATCAACCACACCTGCATATTAATTATTTTTGTTAATGAAGCAATCACTTGAAAAGCCTATCCAATTTAAAAAATACAAGAATAATTATCATTAGGATGCTAATAAATGTCTTTGCTAATTACTCTTTTAACAAAAATAATATTGAATAGAAACCAATGTTTTGCCCCAACTTTAATAAGATCTACTTGATTCTACCCATCAAACTCTATTCCCAGCAAAAATACCTATATAATCCGTCTATGACCAGTCCACATTCCCACTTTGCCACGTTACAGCTATAGGTTTAAAATTTGTACACCCATTTACCTGCTCAGCGATCATCAAGGGGTCAGTGACTAGGGAAAGTTTGATGTGTTTGTTCCTTATGTCAAGTGACGGAAAATGGTTCAGAATATTTTTAATATGAAAATTGTGCATTAAAGAGTCGATGCAAGTGGCTGTTTAGCTGTTATCACGTTGAAGTAGGTTGGCAGTTTCTCCAGTAGTTGTATGACAAAACCTTTCAGCAGTCAACTGGTAGATACAAATTAAGGCTGTTATGAGAGAATCAGAGCTTTTAAGCTAGAATGGATAAAAGTTCTGCTGTCATTCTGCAGTATGAGGGCCTGATTTGGTTTTTAAGTATATAAGAGGTGAAAAGAGGAACAACAAAATAGGAACAAAAAGAGCAATCACACAATTGAATAGAACCCTCAAGATCAACTCAAATCTTATAAGAACAAAAAACAAATTTGAGAAACTCTACGAACATGACAATGCACATAAAATATCTGAGTGTTTTCCTAATAGCAACACAGATTTCAAAAATCAACAGATTTATAATCCTTCACCAGAGCTTTGGTTCTAAATCAACTTAAAAACTTACAAGGATTTGATAACTCAAGAATAGATCTAAGATAGGACCAAACAGGCTAAATTTAGCATATTCCAGTAAAAAGGTAAATTTACCAAAATGACCTTGAGCTCCCCCATAATCATAGGATTGCAAATACAAATAAAGACAAAATGAAAAATCTAGTACGAGAAATCTTTAATATAAAAAAACCCAAAATAAATTACAGGAAGAACAGATTGAATCACCCCGGTTTTACATAGGCACATTTTGAGAGACTTAAGTGGTTAGCCAGTGCTCATGATTAGAGAAGTCAAATCTACTTCATTTCTGGCTCTCAAATTGAACTTTCTTGTAGTTATTATGTCCCAAACAAAATAATAGATACGTGAGAACAATTTAATAGAACAACACACGAAATACCTAGTTCCTCAACATCCCATCCAGCACGTCCAGCACCTGGAAGCACCCGTCCAGCTTCAGCTTGTTGTGTTTTAGCACGGAACTTTTTCTTGAGATTGCCAAACTCATCATACATCTCACCATCATCCTGACATTAGATCATAGAGAATGTTAATTGAGCATATGTTATGCAACCTCAAGTGATGCTAGAGCAAGTAAATATTACTTCTTCAGCCTCCCGCCGACGTCGCTTGGTTTCCTCCAATTCTTCTTCATCAAGTTCTTTGTAACCACCACCACGACCTCCTCTGTTCAGCAATAAATACACTTGTATTTCAGCAATATAATAGCGATGCAATGTATTAATTAATAGTATCAGGAATGATTGTGAAAATGATGTATTAATTAGTTCTTATGAAGATATATTCAAAGGTATTAGGATAAAAAATCAAATCATAAATGCAAAGAATGAAAATATAGATTATTGTTACGAATTCAATTATGTGCCTAAGCATAAATTTTGTAATACACATAATAGGGATGCATATGCAATAGCTGTGTATCTAGATTATATAAAATTAAAATAAAAAGACTCTTAGAAGGAAGACTGAAGTTTTCTGCATTCAAGGAAAGATATAACATGAATTAATGACTTTTAAATGTGCAAGATTTGTATTCACCTTTCCCTATGTACAAGTGGTGCATTCAAAATTGAAGATAATTACAATAATGCAAGTATATGAAATTGGCATGTAAGGCATTTTCCTACATTGTTGTTTATGTTGGTTTCTTGGTGTGCAATAACTGCTGGCAACAATCACTATATTTAAAATAAAGAAAATAAAAGAAACTAGGTTGTACTACTAGTTCAATGGAAAAGACCAAGTTGCTCACAACTCAAAATAAAAAAATCCAAAGTTGCACCTCCAGTCTACAAATAACAATGTGATAGGAACTCATCCAATAACTCAAACAATTGGGCTGGGCAGTGAGTCTTTCATGGACTTGGGTAGAACTCACCTTGGAAAACTGGCTTGTCAAGGGAGGGTGCCCAAGCCATTATAACCCACATGCCCACCTCTTTCCCTTCCAATGTGGGATTCCTAATACAATGCAACATCCAAATAAACAAGCCCTTAAGACCAACGAAGTCACACAGAAATAGTAAAAGTGTAAAACTTTCTACTGTTAAATGCAGGTCACTACACTTAATCATTCCTCCCTATTGGTCATCCATAGACCAAACTAATACTTAATCAATTCAAAATGGCATAAAGATCTAGGAAAAGCTTTCATAATGCAGATCCATATTTTCTTTGTTTTGTTTTCAGAATAAGAAATTTAAATAGCAAAGAGTGGCCCCGATAATTAACAGAGGCTGTAAAAAGGCAAGTACCACGGGTCAAAAAATACAAAAAAAAAAAAAATGAACAACAATCAAAGCTAACTCCATAAAACTTAAAGGCACCAGAAAAAGCTAAAAGGAAAGTTCAGAAGAAGAAAAATCAGAAGAAAAATTAAGCTTAAGGACTAAAACTTCATCTTCTTCCCATCAGTATAGAATGAGTCAGTCATTAGGTTAAAAAGGGTTTGCGAGAAACAGCATCTCCTTCAATTTTATCCATTTCTCTGAAGCCAGATAATCCAAATTGAACATTGATCAAACTGCATCCACAGTCAACCGGTTTTGTTTTCCGCATGAGTGCTTTCCCAACTCATAAGCATGAACCAAAAAATGAGAAATAATCCAACAAACTCAGGAAAAGGGGAACAGCAAAGACAAGTTCTTCAGCCACTAGCAATAGTAACAGATGATCCACTGTCTCACCACTACATTTACAGACACTAAACCAAATGAGGGAGATCAAGAAATAATAGACTCAAGGGAGAGATAGCAAGAAAGGGGAGAAAATTAGAAGAATCAAGGGAAAAACACAGAAATAGGAGGAGAAAGCATCTTTATTATCAATTCATAAATTGTCCCTTAACAATGAAATATGCCTCAATAAATAGGGTAAGCCTAGTTTTACATGGTAAAAAAATTCTAGGAATTAAAATCAAATATAAGAACACTAAAATAAAATATCCAAAAGAATCAAGCTACCATTTGAAAGGCAGGGAGATCATCCTCAATGGAAATCTCCAAGAAGATCATCCTATGTCTCTTATTTAAACTAGGAAACAAATAAAAGCGAATCCTATAGAAAGTACATTTAATCCTTAATTTCTCTAGGTTGTCCTACATCACTCTTACTCTTAACCAAACTATGACTGCACAAATCTTACATAAAGCTGCCATCTGAGAAAGAAAGCTGCCTTAGGAGGCATATGATTCTTCAAATAACCCTTCAAGTAAACTAACACATAAACCATACACAAAGTAGAAATCGTAAATAGTTAACATGAATCGATCCCTAAACTTCTCAAACATTTTCATACTAGAGCTGGCCAATCCCCACGATTAATGGGCCCTTGTAAGCACATATCCCATTAGGGGCAAGGGTTAATATCAATTTGTGGAACAGGGCTATGAACCTGTCCCTGAATTATTACTGGATTAAGAAAGGATTGGCATTCCCTAGCTTGCCCTAGCGATAGAATTTAATGACAAAAAATATATAATTAGAAGTGTATTAGAATTGGGAGCTTAATTTATACTAAACAAATAGTTGAATTTTTATGCATGTAATCATTATATGTACATCTTTTGATCTCTTCTGCAAATAAAATCTTTTGTTTCCTATTGGAGAAAGAAAAGTTGTAATTAAGTCTAATGATTTAAGTATATTTGGTTTAATCTGTACTACATTACATTTATTCTAATTTGATGGTCTTGACATTACAATTTTGTTGGTTTAATGAGTTTCCACGAGTTAGCAATGATAACCATGAAATATAAAATTATACCTCTGGCTTACCATGTTTTAGGATAAACAATGGCCCATAAAAACAGCCAAAAAAAGAAAGATATTAAGATAAAAAAGAACAAAAAAGACAGCTAACCCACATACAAGTACATTTACTTCAAGGCGAACAATGCCTCTCCCTCAAAAAAAGGGAGGCTGGAATCATGCATGCATACAAAAGAATAAACAAGAAATACGGAAAAGTACATTTACATGCAAAACAATATGTAATAGTGAATATTTATATTGGCAGCATTGATCAAAATTACAATGGAAAATATATATAACAAAAAAAATTTATCATATTATACCTCACACCACCCTCATTATGACCAGGTTTATTGGTGTTACAAATATTGCATTTTGTTCGCTTTGCCCAGTTGATATTGCCACACCTGAAAGGAAGAAGAACAAAGAACAAGGTAAGATAAAATTGCATAAGGATGTATGTCTCCTAAATCAATATAGCACAAACAGAGCATATGCAAATTAATATATAGATGATATGGTAATTAATCACCTTAAAATTTATAAATTTGTAATAAACAATATCATAGTTAGGAATTATTGTAGCAGCCTGAATTCAAGAATATTTACTTCCTTCCCTCTCATGCTCCTAACTTTATCAAAGGTCCATGCACCCACTATGCTGCACATAAACCCACTCTGAGCCTTACAATCTTAAGGCAAGTACAGCAAGCACCCTATTAGCTATAGTGATACAATTGGATACCACCACTAGCGCTATACCTATATACACTTTAGTCTAAATGTTTTTAGGTAATAGCTTTTGATATAACCTTCCTGGCCAAATGTATTCATGCTGTAGTGGTAATCACTAAACCTAACTACAAAGCTTTATCTCTCCTAAAGACGAAACTAACAAATCAATTTATCAGCTTTGTTTCACCGAACAAGGATTGTATTAAATTATTAGACAAAGTAATAAAAGTTGAGTAAAAAACATTATGAAAATCATAATAAAACTGAAATTAATCCTGAAGATATTCCAATTAGCCAAGAAAAAGATATGTTAAAACAGAATCAGGTGATAACAAAATGACAGTCAAGATAATATAGAATTTAGCAAAAACGACTTACATAGGACAAGACCAATCATTTGGACCAAAAAGTCCTGTAGAAGCACCAACTTGCCGGCCATGGGTCCCTGACTCAACGCCACCACGACCTCTCCCGCGACCACCAGTTCTTGTGCCACCACCAGATACCCCAGCAGGTCGAGCAGTTCCACAACGATTGCACACACCACGAAATGCAAAATTTACGTTGGAACAACTGCTACCACAATAGAGCATAAGGAGCTATTTGCAAAAAAATAATCATAGTATAAACTGAACACTAAAACAGGACTATGAAAGATCAAGAAGAGCTGCTCACCAATATCACATCACAGACCTTGTATTCGGACACATCCAGTCTCCCTCCTGTTGCCATGCTTTCCCTGAAGCATCACCCCGACCTCTACCTCGTCCAGCAATCTCATTCATATCCGTAGAATTTTCCTCTAATCCACCATAATCATCTACTACAATTGGATCTGCAACCGAGTTATAGGCATTTTCATCTTTGCCCTTAGACTCAGCAATGAAAACTCCAATTATATTGCCATGAAAATCCTTGTTGTTGAACCATTCAACAGCAGCCAATGCAGCATGTGGATCCTCATATGTAACTGTAGCATCTCCTTTTGGTTCATTTGTTGCTTTATCTCGGTATAACCATATCTTTGGTCGACCCGTTCGCTTGTCTTTCTATACAGCATGCAACATACACGTAAGATATACATAAAACTAACAATTTTTTCCCCTTGAAATTAAGCATAAATTCCTAGAACACAAGGTAAAAAATCTTACCTTTAGCAACCCAATAGTGCCAAAATATTCAGCCAACATGTTTTCATCAGTCCCCTCAGGCAAATTACAAACATAGACAGACCCATTTGTAAAGGCTGCTTTCCCTGACAAACTTGTCATTGAGACCCAATCTCATCAACTGATGTTCACACTAACAGAACTAGCTCCAGGCTCTACATCCAAAATAAAAAATAAAAAATAAAATACATATAAAGTATACGTGGATACAACAAAAAGAGAAATCGTTTGAAAATCATTGCAATTTAATGATATAAATATATGAATTGCAGATCGAAAGCTCTTCCAATAAATAAATCCAAACACTGGCGAGGAGCCCTAAAATCTTTGCCCTAATGGAGAAATGAAAAGAACTCTAACCGCTTGGAGATGAGATGAGATGAAACGAAGATGAAAAAGAGAATGCAGTGAATAAAGAAAGCCGCCACTACTTGTCTCTGATTTGCTGATTCTCTTTGAAGACGGGTTTCAAATCAAGAGGTCCAATTCAGAGGCCTTTTAAGGTTTCTTTCCGGGTTAACACCCTTAGACCCCTAGAAGATTTAAAACTAATAAATTCCCCCATAAACTTCCAAAATAGCTTTCTTAAAAAAAAAATTAACAAAAACAAAAATGAAATAAAAACTTCCAAAATAGCCACTTAAACCCACGGCTAGGGTTGTATACGCTGCTACAGTACTGTAAAACCCTTGTCCAGCCAGGTATCCTCTGAATATCCCATAATAAGAATCCAAAGGATTCATGTCTAGAAAACGAGTTGTGTTTAAATAATAATATTTAACTATGTATATAAATAGTTACACATAATCAAAACTTGGATTTTCAAAAACTTTAAGAATTTATTTGAAAATTTGTCGATCTAAGCATATACATAGGGTGAAAC
>WYDK02000051.1:2567255-2582893 GCA_009867345.2 Toxicodendron radicans
ACGTGCCGAGCTTCGACTTTTCGAATTCGGCTCGAGTTCTTTGTCTAGCTGCTCAAGCTCGAGAGCGGCTCGGCTTGGCTGACACCCCTAAATAAGGATGTACAATTGAACCAATAATCTGGAATCTTCTTTGGGCTAGAATTTGCATTCATCTATTTCCAAAATGACATGACTTTACAAGCAATTCTGTGGACCGATCCATGTGTAGTTAAATCTTTTTAAGTACAGCACCACAAATCATCACCAATATATTGGTAGTTACCAGGAGATTGCAACATGCTCTTAAGGAGTAAATTTAATTATATATAACAGGCCTGTGGAATTTGGAGGGAAAAAAGAAATTATCAGATACATTACTGTCAATTGTATTAGGTTTTGGTCAAAAGCAAAATATCGATAATTTTTTGGTAAATCACTCATTCTTTTTTGTAAAAAAGTTTCAATACATTACATTCTTTTTTGTAAAACATGTATCATGGTGATAACAAAATTACAATCATGATAATGGAAATATTGGTACAATATGCAGAGGGGAGAGGCATCAATTAAGAACCTTAAAAACCGTTCATCATAGAAACTAGGGAAATCACATGTCAATAACTAAATTGAGAACTCTTACCATTTTTAATGGACTAAGGTAACAAAATCAAGTAAATTTATTCTATCTCTATCCCTCAAACCCAAACAACCAGAGGAGACAAAAAAAAACACCAACAACTTTGCTTATTTAAAATTTATGGTATGCCCATCCAAGGAAGAAAAAAGTGTGAATTAACAAACCAGATTTATTTATTTATTATTATTTGTCTTTAATGTAAAAATTAAAAATGGTATGCCCTAATACTTCACAGTACAAAAGTTTTAACACATTTAGACACACCATGTACCGGGAATGCATCAAATAGGAAATAACAATCCATCAGATGAGAGACATGAAATGGTTGCAGAATTACCTCATAAAGCATCTTTACATGTTCTCGGAAAAGCTTCTCCGTATCAGACAGATCAAAATCAGAATTTGTTGCACGTCCTTGAGGATCCTTTTCCAGTTTAGGCTTTGATTCTGTCCAAGATGCCTGAGCACAACAATACAAGCAAACTATCAAAAGAGATGTCAGTGGATTAACCAGGACAGAATTCAAATTCCTAATACTAGTAAGCCTTGCAAAGTTTAGCAAAGATAACAATAGGGGTTGCTTTTCCATTGTTCAAATTTGTGTTCCTTTTCTAATGGGAGAGGCAACTATGGTCAGGCTGGCTCCATTTTGGGGTTACTCAAACAATTAAATAGTAGGTTCCACAAAACCAATTCCAAAACATGCTAAGGCTACATCAAATCTGAAACAATCTAAACAGATTCTGGTTGAATAGGTTTGGGTTGGCTCTTGGTTCCTTCTACTTTCAGTGATTTGTGACCAAAAAGCAAACGACTAGAGATTGACATTGTTCTACAAGTATTGACTTATAGTTAAGGATCAAGTACATGCAGACTAATAAGTGAGGTATAAGCACTCAAATCTAAGAACATTGAGATCATACAAAGATATCTAATATACAAGATCAGATCTGAGTGAGAATCTGAAGCAAAATTGAATTTGTTCAGAATAACAAAGTACATTACAGAAACTGAAGTTTTGGGAGGAAAAGAAACTTAAGCAAGGAGAATCGCTGTACTATGTAGGCACTCTGCCAATAGAAGAGATAATTGAGGGAATCCATTTGATTTGCAGGAAGCTCAACTGATTTTTCAAACCTGATGCACGTATAATTTTACTATTTTCTATAAGGCCAAAAGTGGACACTAGTCCACAACTGTTGCTCACAAGTTCCTCTCTATCCAAGAACCTAGCACTAAAATTACAGAGACTTCTTTTTTTTTTTTTTTCCGGTTTCTTGATAGGACACAAAATTTACTATATTACTAATAAGAAACTACAAAAAAAATGAGGACCCAGTAAAAGAGACATTTACTGAGACATTACAAATGATTTTTAATTAACATATAAATAGTCAAAGAGTCAACTCCGGGTGGATGAAAAAGAGTTTTGAGTGAAAAGACAGTTTTGTTTTTGTAAGAAAACTGTAACTACGTCTAGGAAAAATGAGAGTTTAAAGGTAGTCTAGGAAGCCTAAAAGTTACCTGGATTTTGTAATAGGCTAGTCCTATAAAAGGAGGGCAGTGTTAAACATGAAATTGAGGTCCAACAAATAAAATTTCAGTCTTATTCTAAAATTCATAATATTCAACTGGTTTTGTTTTTCCTTGATTTCTCCGTGAGAAACCTTGGCTCAACGGTGTCTGTATTACTTTCAATCACTAGACTGTTGAATCTGGTAGACTATACTGTCTTTCTATTTGCATCACAAATATAAGCACAAGAAATAATGCTTACATCTTTTTCTTTCCTATTCTAACATCTCTCAAATATGAGATCAACAATATTTTCATTATGATGCCTGTTATTCAGCTTTACAGAGAAAAAAACTACCAAAAACAAGAAAGAAAGAAAGAAAGAAATTCATCAACAAAATGGGAGAACAAAGTAGCCAAACCACTAGTTGAACAAGAAAAACAAAACGAAAAATAAAATATCAATCTCAAGGCAACATTATCCAGATTAATTAAGAATAAAAAAAAAGCAGGATACTATAATTTATGGGACACCTTTTTCAAATTAAAAATTAGTCAAGAAAAAGTTTTGTCATATAGCCATTCCAGTTTGAGTATTTACCTTGCGGCAAATTATACATGGCATAATTTACAAAATGGGGATGATGCCTATTCCATAACAAACAACAATTTACAATCTTCCATGGGAAAGTGTTCTTTTCACCCTTTTACAGCATGCATCACAAGCAAATGCAACACTTGAAACAACTGCTCATGCACAAAATTGACTCCATACAGTTAACAACTTAAACAAAATCTTAATATTAAACAGAATTTAACTAAACCCTTAATTTAAAAAATATGCCCCCTTCGTTTCAATATTCACTCTCTGTTCTATTCATTATCCTATTTCAATAAATCTCAAATACGCGTTTGTTTTAATATTCCACATATACTATCCAAATACTATCCAAATCCTACCCAAATCCAAACATTTTTTAAATTCAAATTAAAGCATTTTTTTTAATTTTATTCCACCAAAAAAAAAAAATTGTCAAAACTAACAAATACACCCCCACCCAAAAGTTTATAGTCAGCCGCCGGCGACAACCTAACAGTGTTTGACTAGCCGGAAATGGCCGGCTGTGTGCCGTTATAGCCTTTATCCATGGTTGGAAATAAATTACCAGTGCACGGCCGGCCAGATCTGATCAATTGTGTGCCATGACATTGCCACCAGCTGGCCTCTTATGGGTGGGGGTGCATTCGTCATTTTTTAAACTTTTATGTGGGACTATTTAGCTAATTTAAAAAATGCTAGGGTTAACAAATAATATTAATATTTCCAAAATTTTACTAAAAAACTTTTTTAAAAAAATTTATCAAACACATTTTTATATTCAAACTCTATTCCATTAAATACTACAATACCACTATTTAACATATGCTATTGACAATAATATTGAGAATGCTATTAGAAAAACTAACAAATCCACCCTTAAATTCTGCAACCATTCTCTGTCTACTGCCAGCACAATGAGTTGCTAGTAATCAAACAATACCTGAGGGTCTTTGATTGTTTCCACAAGTAAAGCTTGAAAAGATGTGACTGCCTCCTTTCTGCGGACTTTCAATCGCACCCTCTCCATTTCTTGTTCTTCTCTTTCCTTCCTTTTCCGTAATTCTCGCTCCCTTTCCTTTAGTTTTTCCTGAAAATCAGCAAGAGTTTCACACATTTTAGAATGACATACTAACACTTAGGAATTTCTACAAACAACTCTTTTAACAAATAAAAAAAAAAGAACTAATCCAACAAAAACATAATATTTGAAACACAATTACAAATAGTCCAAAAGAGTCAGAACCTTCACTCATTTAATAAGTCCACCTTTTGGGCTCTAAAAGCTTTCCTGCTTTCTTTTACTGTTCAACTTAAGTCATGGAATAGAAAAATAGAAAAACCTCCACAGACAAAATATTCATAAATCAAAAATCAAATAAAATAAATGAAAATAAAAACAAAGAAATATGATTACAGATCCATTGATCCAACTTGCATGATTACAGTTTTCCAACAATTTTGAGTCAATCATACCCAAAATGTCAAAATCTAGGAATACTTTGGGGAAAAAAATGCTGCATATTTAGCACTAAGATGTAACTATCATTCATGATAAGACTCCACATGGTTTTCTAGAAGAAGAAATTCCATAGAACAGTTATTGAATTAGAATAAGAACTCCAATGTCTATATTAGCATCATGAAATAGATGAAAATCATTTATAAGTAGTTTATCAGAATCAGAAAGAAGCTGACAAGAAAGTTATTTAGAAGCCAGAAATATACCTAGAAATGAATATTCTCTCATTTGTATCTTAGTACAGTAAAATTCATAGGTTAATATGTGTTTATTGATACTTTAGAAATTTTCAAGTGTGTTCAGCTACACAAGTAGTAGAACACAATCAACCAAGATAAATGTGTTAAAGCATCAATATAGAGGGGAACTTCTAATAAGAATATAGAGGAAAAATAATACCTGCTCTTCCCTTTTGGCTTTTGCTTCTCTCTCTACTTCCTCTTCTGCAGCCTTCAGTTCAGATACATACTCGTTGAATATAACTTCCCTATCTTCATGCTTAACAGATCTGTATCTTGGATCATTCCTTAGACTCTCCTTCACCTACAAGGATTCAGTAGAATGTTGTAATAATCTTCAAAATGTATGCTAGAATGCAAGCCGTTCCAGACATATTAAGTTGGACAAAAAAATTACCTCATTAAAAACTTTGTATTTAGAATCTTTTATTAAAGTATGCTACCTCAGCACAAATTATGAAATTGATCTAACTCATTCATAAAAGAGGAATAACTAATTGATTTATCACAACAATTCCATTAACCAACTTTTTATAAACAATGTAGAATACCACCAGCTTCCATCCACCACCTCATAACCAAGTAATATATCCCAAAAGATACGGCGATCATCTTTGCCAAGCTAAAGTATACACATAAATCTAGGTTTTCTTGTACAACTCTATTTCCACCACTTAGACCTAAAATATTAACCCTTAAAGACCCATTCTTCCATCCAATGCTAGCTTCTACCTCAATTAATCACACTAAATAACAAACTTTCCCAAGGTTGGTGCAAGAGGAATTGATTCTTAGACCATCTGCTCTACTGTTAGAGATTTAATTAGGTAGGCTATCTTCTAGGGAATAAAACCTAGTTGTATCCACCATAAAAAACCTTGGAATTGATCACTCAATCAGTCTTGATGTCTTATGTTTAAGAACATTCCAAGTGACAAACTAAAAGAAGTAATAATTTAAACATAAATAAATAAAACACCTTGATATGCAATAGCTCCAATGATGGTAAATGTAGGATCTTAAAATATTAGGAAGTAATTTATACAAGGAATATAAATATTTTAGTCAGATGATTGCTTCTTATCTAAGACAGATTTTAGGTAGCATATTTCCAAACAAATTTCTATTTAGGACTGGTACTATATAAACAGGGTCTTAGTTTTCAGTTAATAAAAGACTTGTTGAAATATTAGTTTCTTCCCTGATTCTATTTGTTTCTCTTCCTAACTCCTCTAGTTATGTCATCTTTCTTGTTCTTCTAATTTATTTCAGTTTCTTTCCTCCTATTCTCACTATTTCCTTGTCTCTCATATTTTTTATCCTAATGCTCATACATCAACCAACCTTGGACCAGCGGGAACTGACAATTACATCCCCTTTTTCTTTAAGCATAGACTTGAAACTAGAGGCAGCTGCAGCACGTATTGCTTGAGCTTTTTCTTCGACAGCCCTCTTCAATGGAAGGACCCTGCAAGAGAAATAAAAACCTTGTGTAACTAGTATGATAAAATTGGCACATTAATAAAGAAAAAACATTTACCATGCTAATCCAGAAAAAAATCAAACTAAAAGTGAATCAGAGAATCTTGTCACTGGCTTACTCCTTGCTGACACATATTGCTTTGAAAGATCAACAATATAAACCAATTTCTGTGTCTACAAACAAGTTCAATATAAATTCTAATAAGGATAAAGGGAGATTATACGAGATTTAACAACTCAACAACCAAAGCATAAAAAACCAAATCATAGTCTGAAAAGTTCACTAAACAACCATAGTCAGCAAGTGTTTGAAAAAATGATCATATCGTAAATATAAACATGTCTACAGCTGTTGAATGCATGTGCATGAGATGTAGTTGTGCACAATATTAGTCTGAGATGAACTAAACTCCTCCACAACAGTATAGCAGTCTTCTAGTATGTACACTGCAGTCAATAGACTAACTTTTGAATACTTTCACTCATACAAGTCTGAATACTGGGTCAGCAAAGATGAGAGAAGAAACTGGAAGCCATTTAAAGGCCAAACAGAAAACATCAGACATGCAGACATCTTTTGGTCCAAATTAATAATCAGCTAGCCTTAGTCCAGTTTAATAATGGGCTCACCTCAATAATGATGGCATCCAAACCAGATATTCAACTCAAGTTACTAAACAATACTTAAGGAAAAAGGATGAGAAAGATAAAGAATAAATATCATTTTGCATTAGTTATGTGACACTTTGCAATCAACAGTTCAAAGCAAATGCTGAAATTAAACCTCATACATGTAACCTGACCAAAACTCTATGAGGGTTCTGCATGGCATTAACTAGCAATCTTCCCAAGCTAAAACAGACTTGAGCCAAGTCATATTAAAAGTGATGCATCCTACTGAAACAATTAGACTTCCTCATTATTTTTTTTTCATTCCAAACGATAGAAACATAAAAGAGACAAAAAGACTCCACGAAAGTTACAAAATACTCAATAGGTCCATCTATGCAAGCATATTTGATTAATAAATTTACGAGGGTAGCTTTTGGTATGTTCCACACTAGAAACTTAAGTTCCCATTTGCATAGAAATGACCAAAAAAACAATTCTCTTATAGTTTGCCAAATCTAATGTGTTTCTGTTCACGTTCAAGTAAAATATGTATTATGCTAAAATGCTAAGTTCACTTTTTCTTCCAAGGATGAATGAAAACATGGATTATCAATTCCAAAGTAAAAATTAACTTGAATTGGTTGGAAAAACATGGCTAAACTGACCAAATAAATAGACACCAAAAATGCAGATGCTGAGTTACTGCACAAGGATGAAACATGTGACGCTGAAAAAGAGCTCAAGCTATATTCTCCTCATTAAATGATACCTTTCATTCAATAAAAGTTCTCGATCCTTGCGGTCTAAGGCCTCAAATCGTGGATCACTGCCCCATTTCTTTCTGAATGTTTGATAATCAGTATTGTGGTCAATATCCTGAAAATGAAAATATGCTCAATAAACCACCTCCGGCCCCCAGTCTTATATTTATACAACTTAGTAATAATTGTTATTTAAGTAAATATTAGCAAAATACAAAAACACTTGAATTCAATATAAGCTTCAAAACCTCTAATGCTTCTTCAAGTAACTGCTTGAATCCCTCTATTGCAGCCTTCTGAGCTGCTCGTTTTTCCTTACGTTCCTCCTCGGCGCGTGTCTTAACATAGTGTTCAAACAAGGCCCTCCTTGCCGATTGACTTGGGATGGCCTACAACAGAAAATGCCTTTCCGAATAAGCAAAGCAGCAAACTCATTACAGTATGAATGAGAAATATTCCCATCTAGCACAGTATACATAGACTGTGGTATACATGAAAAAAACAACAAATTGTGAAATAAACAGAGACACCGAGAAAGAAAAAAAGAAGTTGCAGTTATAAAATGAACTCGTAAATTCAGTGCATAATACACACACCATCCCGAGGCTAGTCATATTTAACAGGATAGACTAAAAGATCATAAGCCTTAATTGAATACCTCTAAAAGTATACCCAAAAGATGAGGCACAGATATAGAAAGAGGATATAAGTAGAAAATGCAATGGATAACATTAATACCATGGTTGTTAAAAGTTAACATATGATACAACAAGAATAACAAATACCAACTTAGAACAATAAAAATAAACAAATACCAACTTAAGCAAAAGTATTTCACAAGTATTGATGGTGAGGCAAAACAAACCTCAGATATAAAAACAGTCAACTCATCACAAGTGAGCAACTTACATTAGCCTAATAAGCCAAACTTATCACGGTAATATTAAAGCATGAACAACCTAACCAAGAGCAACTTACATTGACCAAACAAATCAACAGCCATGCAAGTAGGGTTGCATAACATTAAAACATGAAGAACTAAACCAAACAATAAGTTGGGTTTCGAATTCTCTTTCAGGGTTAAGTTTCCCAGAAGCGGTCTGTTTGTTAAGTAATAACCTAAAGCCACATGTTTTTTCTAAGAAACAGAAGTTTTATTAATAGAAAAAATATATATATGTATTAACAAAAAGGTAAGCTGGAAACTAGTGAAAAAAAATAAAAATAAAACAAACTATTCCAATCACAAAAGAAAGCCCGAACCCAATATAATATTCCAAAAACAAAAAGAAAAGAATATCTTAACTTTTGTGCACAGCTTGTTCACTCTCTATGTCCTAGTTACTTCTCAAAACAAAAATCACATCTTCCTCCCTAGCATCATTAGAAAATTTTGTAATCCTTGCCACCAAATAACTTAATATTTTCATCACCTATATTACACAAGACCTTCAACTTCTTTCCTCCCAAACACACTAAATCCCTCAACTAAGGCAACAAAATACTTCAAAATCACCCAAACAGAAAATTGAAGCTCCAACCAATTGATAAACCCCAGCCAGTCAAAATGCCTTCTTTTGTCTCTTTTTAAAATGGTCAGTGCTAGCAGCGTTAGAACCCTGGACCTTGTGTATTCTAATCAATATTACTGCCACCAGACTAACCAGTGAGCTAACCAGTCAACATGTCTTTGATGGTCACATTATGAAGAGAAGCACGTAACCGAGGAAATAAAGGAGCCAAAAATCCAAGCCAGCCAAAATGACCTCCCGAAAACAAGTCTTGCAACCATTGCCAAACAACAACCTTGTGTTAGAAACAAAGTCTTGACTCCCTCGCACAATAAACTTCCAAGGATTGCTCCTCAAACTTCTAATATCCACCTTAGCCACCCAATATCTCAAAGTTTGTATTTACCAAAGACAATTATTCCAATCAAAATCTCTATAGCTATTTACCTAGAGAAAACAAGTTCCAACGTTTCAACATTACCAAGCCCCAGACCACCATAATCCCCAGACTAGACACATATTTCCTAACAAACTGAATGATCCTTCTTTTCTTCCTTAAATTGGCAGGCTAGATAAGACCAATTACACAAACTAATCCCCATGATAAGAAGGTGACCCCAAACCTCACATTCTCTTCTCACCCTTCTAGCCATCTTCTTAAGGACTCTGAGAAGAAAAATTTATATAATGGAAGGCTAGATAACACCAATTACACAAAAGTAGGAGCTTCTTCTATAGGAAGACAAATTTAACCTGCAATTTTTTCTCAACTCTATCCACTACAGAATCTAAAACTCAGAGGTTCTAGGATTGCCTCTTAAAGGAAGACCCAAATATTTTATAGGCAAATTTTTAATATCACATCCAAGCTATTAACAAAAGATGCAATATTACTTTTTTGATATAAAACAAAAAATTACATTAATCAAAAGAGAGAAGTAGAAAGTGGGCTAGATATCTACTAAGGTGTGAGATCACCCTGCGATAAGGTCTCCAATTCTTAAACAAAATATTCAAAATCTTTAGACTCAGCAAACCTTAAAACGGGGATCAAATAGTATCTTTGGCAGTTCCTTCTCCCATTTTGAGAATGGTGCCACTCCTCTTTCCTTAAGCATTTCCTGTAAAATTTTCATTTGCATGTTAAACAATTAGTTTTCAAAACTAGCATTTGTCACAAGCTACCTTTGAAGTTGCATTAAAAAAGAATAATAACAGCAGTAGCAGACAATATCATTTGTAAAATATACATATTTAATACAAAAAATAACACAGGAAAATTTATAAATGAATCTATAGGACAAACACTGGAATTCCAAGGGAAGGACAGTCAACAACACCAACTCCAATTGTTATACTGAAGGAAATTCTAACAATATAAGAGCAATAAAGATACCTTAAATTTAGTAATGCACTCCTCCTTCGATGGTCCACTGTCTTCATCCTCTGAATCTGAAGAAGAGTCAGACATGTTACTGTCCCCATTAGCATCTTTTAACTTTTCTTTGCTGTTCTCATTTGGCAAGCCCTTCACTGCAACCTCAACAGCTTTAGAGCCATTTAATTCTGAGGCCACTGTTCCTGATGCAACTGGAGCAGCTGAGGAAGTAACAGGAGTTCCAGAGTCTTGCAGCTTCTTCTTGATCAAATCCAGGGCAGATGATGATCCTGGCCCTGAGGTTCTCAAAGTTGTGGCATCACGTCCACCTGTGTTAACAGCCGGAGAACTCAAAGTTGTTGGAGCAGATCCTTTTTCAATCGTGATGTTAGTACTTGGCACTGACATTAAATGATCTTTTGAAATGGTATCATCCTGCTTCTTTCTCAATTCTGTCACCTCATTGGGGATCTGCCAGCTGCTTACCTAGATGACAAAGCAAAAAGTAAGTACAATTTTTCAATGATATGAAAGCTATAGCCGTAACATCTGAACATATTTAAGGCTTAGACCTCCCTTCTATTCTTAAAGGTTAACTTAAAGAATGAAATTTTACAAACATGACAAGCTAAATCAACTAATAAAGGAAATTTAGATACTGCATGAAGATTACCAACAAGATGCTCTTCAAGATAAACATGTATAACATTTAGTCTCAAACAACGATAAGAAAAATGAGTAAGATGCACGATTCATATGAAAAAGTAATTTAGGCAATTAAACCATCAATTATAATAAAAGGATGGATTTAAGAGCTCAATGACATTATCCTATGGAGAATTGTTAACAAATGAGCCCACTAACCTTAACAATGTGCCACTACTAACTAGTAAATTTAAGAAAAATAATAATAAAAGATGCCAACTCAAGATACACACTCCAAATGCAGACAAAATAAAGAACTAGAAAAACATAATGGCAATTACAGTCATATCTCTCACTTCTTCTCCATTATAAACCTTGGCAGAATGACAGTCATATCTCTCACTCATAAATCATGGTTTATCAACATTATATAGCATGTACTCATTATTATATAAATGCTATGACAAAATAAAATGTAAGCAATTTTATATCATTTATATAACAATTAGAATGTGCATAAAATTGCTTATTCATATTTATATATACTATAATCATCACTAGACGCCAATAGTTTGTACACTAATTACTCACAGAACTAGTTTTTTCAATTAGAAAACATATCGAAATTTGCAAAAATATGGACATAGCTAAAATTAGTGAAGACAGGATGGCCAACCACAATTCAAGAAAAATTATGCATTACACTTAACATTGGAAATTAAAACTAAGTACACTAGATCAACAACTATCTCTCGCAATTTTGACTAAGCAAATATGTATTTAGGGATATCAGGACAGATGCAAGAGCAGAGAAATTGGTCATATTCACATGAAACATAATAAGAATAAGAATAATAAAAGTATAAAACATATTCAAATTAAGAAGAAGGTCAAGGAAACAGTATGCCATCACTTAGATCTCAGTTCTAAAAATTTTGTGACCCATTTAAAAAAGTTATATCCATCATGTTAGTGCAATCCGCCTCATCTTTCAAGAGAATATAATTCAAAACATACACTACTCCTTATTTCAGTTTTCATCAAGCCATCCAACTTTTTCAAGTAATAAACTGTGAATACATTAACATGCTCGCACATACATCAAATTGTTAAAGTTGGCAGATCCTCAAACATAAGAGTTAATTGCAATTTCCCCCCTAAGGTATCATCACTAAATGTGTTGGTAAAGGTTAATTTGTAGCACTTGAACATCATTTCAAGAATGCTATTTCTTCAACAATTAAATGTGTCAATATATTAAAGACATTTGTATGATAGTATACAGCATTCCCTGGTCAAGCTGAAGATGCCAAGAAAGAAATCAATGTTGCAGTGAATAATAGACTCACATTAACATTTACAAGAGATGGACAACAATTGAATCAATCCTGAGAGTGCATGTTGTTTTTTCAGATGGATTTAATATTAATTCATGAATTTCTAGCACAGACTACAGATTTCATAAACTATGATTTCTTCAGAGAATTGAACTAGACAGGTTGATACTGTTCGTACTAACATTCAGTATTTTGAAATTACTATGAACAAAGGATATACACTTTGAAAAGTGAAATTCAGAGCCATTGTGTGGATTACTGTTGAACAGGACACATGTTAAAGGGACCGATAATATTTCTTTATTTCTCCAATTAAAAGAGAAAAAGAGCCGATAGTAAAATTTTAAACATTCCAATGTTGCCGACTGAGGTTGCAAATCAATAGAAAAATGAGGAGACACGGAGAATCAGGGTTTAGGGTTAAATCTCTTGCGTGCTCTAGACACTTTTTGCAACCAACCAACAACATTGTACACCAAATATTCAATAAAATTCCTTTTTCTTTAATGTAATAGTAAACAGTGTAAGTTTTGAGTTCATCAAATGAACTGCAAGGCAATGAGATAGACACATGGTGCATCACTAACTTCACAAATAATAGCAGATACAAAAGAAGCTCCACAGAATTCAATAAAAATCCATTTTTGTATACTTATTAAGTCGATGGTGAAAGAAATCTTCAAAGATTTTATAATCCCTTGTCATTTATATGTGAAACCGAATCAAATGAAAAGGCTTTGAGAAAAGAGTCCTTCTACAGATGTTCTGGCATTTAGAACAAGTCTCTAATTATCAGCATATGAAACCTTGCACAGTATAAAATATGAATTTAGGAAAAAAAAAAGAATTGTTTTTACATTTTCTACAAATTTCTGGTAATCTGCTTGATAGGAGTGACAGTAAGCATGTCCTAGGAAGAGGTGCTGTGTGGGACTAGTGGAATATGAGGGAGAGAGAAACAGCGAAAATCTATAATAATAAGTAGGGGAGAAGCTCAGAACAAATGGAAGAGAAACAGAAAGTGTTGAAAGAAAAATCAATATTCACCATTGAAGTTTAGTCTACCACTAAACAACTAAGACTACAAAGTGGCCTGAAAAAAAACCTAAAACTTCTATCACCAACAAATGGTTAACAGCATAACAGAATTGGCTTCCCACATTCTCTTGTTGATTCTTATATTTCAGCAACTGAGATCTAAGTAGCATATTGATTATTGATACCATACAGGATAGCTTTCACTCACTTTCTATAGTACTTGAACAACATAGATTGATAATACTGAAATAAATAATGTTCCCACAGAACTCCTACTTCCCTTATTTTTTTTTTAATGAGAATCAAATGTCTAATTCAATATCATACCTTGGTTTTGCTGTTGTAGTAATACTTTTTGCCATCATTTGTTGTAACCAATGCCCAGTCAGTGCCAACCAAATAGTCCCTAAACAGAAGAAAACATGAGAAAATTAAGAAGGAACTATTATACATTTCTTCAATATAGGATACTCCTTAAAAAACTATAATAGACAAAAGATAATATCACCATTTAACCCTATTAGTGTTTAATGGATAATTTTAACTATGATATAGTGTCAATTCAAAGTGCTACAAGCTAAAAAACCCAACGGAATATAGGGAAGACACTAATCTTTGAATAAGTTATTAGGCATGTTAGAAATTATATATTATTGACTTACTTATCAACTTAAGCTGTCAACCAAATTATAATAAATTGTAGTTATTATTATAGTTGTAACGTTTACGAGCAAGGGCAAATAAAGGAGGGTGTTAAAGCTTAACTACTATTGTTAGCCCTTACCAAAGGGAATTTGAGGAAAAAGGATAGGGTTCTTTAGGCAAAGTGGTTGTCAGAGGTTTCCCATTGAAAGAATGGTCTGACTGTTGTAGTCACTAAAAGCATACACTGTATTCAACTAACCAAATGGAAAAGTATCCTAAGTTGTGCACTCGAATTCAAAAAGTAGTCCTTGGAAATCATATTTTCAAGTTCTTCCCATCATTAATAATATTGATTTAGTAGTTTGAAATGGCAAGTAAATCCATTCTTGGGTGGATAACATGGATCAAAGGGAAAGCATACGTGATTGATTTCCTCACCTTTTTTAGATTATGTCATCATAGATTTTTTTTTTTTTTTATGTCGTAATAGATTTGAGACCATCCATGTTTCCTTTATCGGCTCATAAAAACTGGAGCTGGATTTATAATTTTAAAAGGAATTAAGAGATAAGGAGATCTTGAAATTTTCAACATTGTCAAGATTGATTGATAATGTTTTGAAATAAGAATAAGGTGGATAGAAGGACCACGGAACTTGCACTTAAGGCTGCCACTCCTCTAAATCCTATTTTGACAAAATTTGTGAAAACAATCTAAATGATGACTTCAACCAATTCAATATGATTTGGAAAGTACATGTTCCCCTTCAATTGAAGTCTTTGCCCAGACTTTAGCCCTAGAAGAATTCATTGAAAAGAAAAAAAAAGCTATCCATGAAAATACATACAGCAATAAACCTGCCCCTTCTTTCTGTATGTGCAAAACCAATGAACAAATCATTTCTTCATTAACCACATATTGGCTTCATTTTCATAGAAAGCTAGCAAGTTAACTTCCAAAGGTCATCCTGATATAATCTTACCTTTTAGCATAAAGTTTTTGGGCTTTCATTAAAGGAAAGAGAGCTAGGACCTCAAAGGGGCCAATATAAAATTTGAACTCAAGCCAATGCTTCATGAGGCTTTTAGCTCAATCAAAAGCACCACTAAATCTTTAATATGTAACTGATTATTACTGATGATCAATATATATTTGAAAATTGCACAGCAAACAATGAATCTTCAGCACTCAATCAGAAGATGGATCAACTTATTGCGCATATGACTGCATTAGTGGCTAGTAATCAGACCCGAACTCAACCAGAACGAAATCTGGGTAATCCGGGATTGAGGCAGTGTGATGAAGATATGTTGCAGAATCCTCTATATAATGATGGTGATGACAATAGTGATGAGGAGTTTGAAAATATTGTTGATGATGAAATTGTGGTTAGCGATAATGATCACTTCAATGATTATTTTGATGATCATGATGAACCGTCACAATTTGACGATGAAATCTTTGAAGAAGAATCAATTCCTAAAGGAGAAGATTGTTTTGAAGTACATATGGATAATTTTGAAAGAAATTCTTTTGTCATCAATTTTTGTGAAGTCGTGTATGATCACTCCAACAAGGTGAAATTAAAGGAGATTTTGCTTCGTGATTTTGTTTCCAGCAATTGGACTAATTGGATGGACATTATAACTAAGATTGAAAACGTTAAAGTTCTTCGAGCATATTATTTGGAGATGAATTTAAAAGAATTTCAATTAACGCAAGTTGAAGATGAAGATATC
>WYDK02000051.1:2595182-2606550 GCA_009867345.2 Toxicodendron radicans
TTTCTCTGTATCTTCTCCTTCTTCTTCTTCCATCACTCGCACCTCTCTCTCTCTCTCTCCCATCTCCTACAGTCTTCCATTTTTTGTTATGGACTTTTCAACTTCTCTCCAATTCAGTCCTCCAGGTTGACAATTATTTAGAAAAAAACAAAACATGTGTTTACTGATACTATTTCAATTGGGAAGGAAGCTTTGATTTTGTTTTAATAATAAATGATTCTCCAATCGCCTTCTTCTTCTTCTGCGAGTTTCAATTTCTCGCAGAAGACAATTATTATCCCTCAACTTTGTCCATGTCAAACTTTCACTAATCAAAATCTAAACTTTCCTTTCTCCAAACGAAGAAGAAAAAAAAATTTCTCCAGACTATTCAGTTTTCGCGCGTGTTTAATCCCCGCCGATAGCCGGACCAGTAGTTTGAGCGTTGAATTCGCCAATTCGACGAGACGAGGCACCAGAAACTATGTGGCTAAACAAATTTCAAACGAATTGAAGACTGAAGAAACTTCCTCAACCATCCAAATGGGTTCAAATTTCACCAATTTTCAAGAAGATCCTATTGTGGATAAACTAAGAACTCAATTAGGAGTAATTCATCCAATTCCATCGCCTCCAATAAATCGAAACATACTCGGTTTATTTGTTTTCTTTTTCTTTTTTGGGGTGATTTTCGATAAAGTATGGACTTCAAGAAAGAGGAACAACAAATTGAGAAATGATGAGAAGCTTCGTGGTGGGGCATGGCCTCAGGTTCCTACTAGCTTTTCGTTGTTTTTGGAGAAGGATTTGATGAGAAAAGAGTCTGTGGAATGGGTGAATATGGTGTTGGGAAAGTTGTGGAAGGTTTATAGAGGTGGAATTGAGAATTGGATAATTGGGTTGTTGCAGCCAGTTATTGATAATTTAAAGAAGCCTGATTATGTTGAAAGAGTTGAGATTAAGCAGTTCTCATTAGGAGATGAGCCATTGTCTGTCAGAAATGTTGAGCGTAGGACTTCACGTCGTGTTAATGATTTGCAGTAAGTTAATTATATTTACTTAATGCATCCGTCTTTTTGTGTGCAACATGGAAGCTTTATTTCTTTATGTATGGTGTAGCTAAATTGTACAGAAGGAACTAGGGAAAGAGAATTCATCGGGTTTGATTAAACTTATGGATCCAATGCATACCACTATTGTAATGTCTCCTGGGGTTGAGTTTAGTTCCTAATGAAGGCATGAATATCATGCTAAGTTTCAAATGAAATGGTTGATTAAGGATAGGTAGTGTATAATGGTGGACAAACTTTTCTGGTCTAAAAAGGTGTTTTGAGGGTGAAATCAAAGCTAATTATGTTGCCTATGGGTGCAAACTATGCAAAACATAACAATAGGATTGAAAAACAGGAAAAGAAATTGAGCTTATAATTGCACTGAGCCTTCTAGGTTCCTCCCCAGAAAAGTCAGTGCCATTTTTATCATATTGTTTGAGTGCAAACTTTCCAAAGGATATCATGGTTCATTCTATTTTTTTGTTTCTTTAAGTTTGGCTTGTGTGTAGAGATTAAATTCTTGTTGTAAGATAAAATTGTCAAATTACAGAGCGAGTTGTAATCTCCTTGTTGTGGGGCCAGTTTTTTGGTTTTTGTGTGCCAAAGTTTGATTTACCCGTGAAGTAATGAATTTAATTGGTTTCTATTTGCTTTTATCTTATGTAGGTACCAAATAGGCCTTCGTTATACTGGTGGGGCTCGCATGCTGTTATTGCTCTCTCTAAAATTTGGTATTATCCCCATTGCTGTGCCGGTTGGTGTGCGGGATTTTGACATTGATGGAGAACTATGGGTTAAACTGCGATTGATACCAACAGAGCCTTGGGTGGGAGCTGCTTCATGGGCTTTTGTTTCTCTTCCCAAGATCAAATTTGAGTTGTCACCTTTCCGCTTGTTTAATTTAATGGGTATGTCACATTGATGACCTTCAGAAGTTTATGGCATTTTTCACTTTTTATGCAGTAAAGTTAGCCGAATAGTTTTTTCTACATATTTTGTATGTTGGATGAGATTCTTAACAATAATTAGTAGTGAATTTGATGTCAGGAAACACGATAAATTCTAGGAAGATTTTTAATCTTAAGTTGTTTATCATTTACGTAATGATTGTGCTGTCTTCATCAAAGATTTTGCACACTTTTAGCTAGCCCTTTCCTTCAGGAAACATATATTGGTTTTGGAATCAATCATAATTGGGAAAGATGAGTTAGTATATTACTCTCTAGTCTGGAATTAAGCAGGCCATAACCAGATATGTCAGTTCTGCCCATGTCAGTTAAATACACACTCAGCATGAGCTTGAGCTTGAGTTTGGCTCACAAATATTTGAGAGGTGAATATAACTTGAATTTTTTGTGAGCTTGAGTGGCAACTGAACTGACAAGGGGCCTCTGGAAGAAGGATATTTTTAGGTGTCATACAGATCAATGTGAAGTTAATTGTTCCATAAATAATCTACTTAAATTCCAATTAATACTTCAATATTAACATCTCTGTTCCCCACTCTTCTCAATTTACTCATCAGTTAAAGGCCTGCACCTTGTTTTATGAATAACCTCAAGCAGTCCTAGCAATATGGAGGCTGTAATCAAAGATGTTGGTGAACCTTTGAATAATTAATCAAGTTTTGCTTGGTTCCAGATTCTATTGTTATCAGGCTATTTTTACTTTAATTCCTCTATATGGATTTATTTTAATTACTGTGTCTTATTGTTCCTCTTCTCTTCTCTTTTTAATTTTCTTGTGGTGTTTGACTTGTTTTACCTTTTTCCTCAAGTTGTAACTCGTGACTAGGGGCATTTACCCGAACTCTGATAGGGGATTAGTCCCATACCTTCGGGTGTGGTGATACCCCTCGTCTTTCACTGAAAAAAAAAAAAATAGGTGAGAACAATGTTTGTTTTCAGTAAATTTAATTAACTTGAAGTGTACAGATTGCACAGCCTAGTGATCTATGAAAAACATAGTTGAAAGAAACATAGAACTTGCTGAAAAATTACCCAACATCTATTCTTCTTGGGACCTGTTCATCTATCTGATGATTTTCATTGCGTCTTTTTTGCTTTGGGCGATTTCATGAGCTGATTTCTTGCACACACGGACACCTACTCACTTATTGTTGAATTAGATATGGTTTGTTATTATTTTTACATGCAAAATTTATGTATTTTTCTTTTAACAATTATTTAGAGCTAAGCTAGCTGACATTCGAAGATACTGATTCTTGTTTTCTTATCCTCTGTTGATGATGCATTGGGCGTTCCAGCAATTCCTGTTCTGTCAATGTAAGTGGGTTTGTTTCTTTCAATTTTAACTTGATGCATGCTTCGTTTGTGAATGCAATTCGTTTGATGTTTAGTAGTATTTATTTTATGAATATTTTTATTTTTTATGGGCATTATTTCTCTTTGTGGTTTGAAATCTGTTTTGCATCTTTCATGGGCTTAATAAAGACAATATAATGTGGCCCAAGTAGGTGACTCGAAGGGGATTTTAATTGTTGACCTCGTAGTTGTATCCAGGGACTTTTACCAGTTAGCCCAGCCTTAAGGTTGTAAGAGAATAGACATAGTACTATCCATAATTACTAATGACTTCATCTGGTACATGTTATTACTAGTTTTTTGACATGAGACCACATTAGTAGAATAAATCAAATTTTGTATTAAACTGATGGAGTCCTCAGATCAATCCCAGCACAACCTCACAATCACAAACAATCAGCAGCTCACACACACACACACCACCAGAGAACACAACCCCACAACAGATAATTAAATCAATTCAAGGAACAAGAATAGAAATTAGTATTTGATGAGTTCAATGAAACAGGATTTAACAAGGATTGAAGAAGAAAACAAAATAACGACTCTCACACACCCACTGGTTTCGAGGACCAGTACCTCCCTAACAAACTTCCAATAATATTCTCAATACCCCCCCAATACAGCCTTTTGTCCCCTTTTAATCTGATACTAGATACGATCCTAACAACCTGGACAGCTATTTCTCAACATACTACCCTTTTGACCCATCCCTTGTTCTACGGCTATATTGATTGATTAGGCTGGGTCCATCATAAACATTGTAGTTTCTAGATACCAATTGTTTCAAATCAGAAACTAGAAACCATATTAACTGAAAAAAGAATACAAGTGGTCAAACAGTCCACCAAGATAGAAAAAACAGTTAGAGAAAATTGGTTAACGATTTCCAGTTTTTAAAAGGAAAGGAAAATCCTTGATTTGTTTAAAAGTGACACCCACAGCAAATTGAGCAGTTGATTACCTATATAAAATTCAATCTCTTACCACATAACTTCTTTGAAAAGACTCTTATTCCTCTCCTAACAAAACAACCTAAGAGTTAACTGACCACAATCCCATGCCTTTCCTACCTTCTCCAAATGCACGAAATCCTGTGAGAGCAACGAAACACAGTATCCTTTAAGAAGATAAATTATTAGCTCAAAACATATTGTGTTGAATTTAAAAGCCATAGAGCAAAATGAATACAGATTATCTGTATTATGCGTTTCACCTTTATTATAGCGCAAATGTTATTGTTGGGACCTAATCTATCATCTGAAACTTGTGGCTTCTGATGTAATATGCTATCAAAACCAAGCTAATCAAGTGGTCTACTATCTGAATCCCTCTATTGCATTAATTGTCATAAGTTCTGCATGTTTTTGCTGTTAAGATCGTGCGTGTTGTGTTGAATTAAAGTGCTTTACACATGAGAGGGCATGTTAATAGTTGAAATGGCAATAGGTTACGTATCAGCTTAAGTTTTTTGGCTTTTGGTAACTTTATATGCCTTTTACATGTTAGACACCAACAGGGAAAAAATAAATATTTGGCCTTGTACACTGGATTTATTCACAAGAATTAAGTTACCATGTGCTTTTTCCTAGCTACCCAAAAAAAAAATAAAAAAAAAAATGAAAAAAAAGAAAGTTTATCATGTGCTATTGTCCAATCTAGGAGTTGAATTTTGCTTTAGATTGAATTTTGCTTGGGCTCTCCTGCCTTCAAAATCCTACAAGCTGGCTCGAGAAGCAGAGTCAAGGAACCATTCACCAACCAATAAAATTAAGATTTATATGAGAGGATGCCTAAAGGATCCCTTATCCATTATATTCCACCCCAGCTAATATAAAAGAGAAATCATCAAGCAAAAGTGAAAGAGAATTTAAATCGGCAAGATATATGGAAGTCTGTAAACATAAAATTCAATTTCACATTTCGCTCTTAGAACAGTTTTTAGGATATGATGCTAAACATGTATGGAAGTTAGAAATTTAAAATTGAATTTTGCATTTTCCTCTTATGGAAGAGTTTTATAAAAAAGTGATTATGGAAAACTTTACCAAACAGGCCACAATGTTCTTGAATTTTTTATTTTTGTATCTTGTAAGTTTGAATGCCTCTTCTACTTCTACTTCTTTTTATTTTATATTTTTTTTATTATTTAGAAGAATATATTAGTCTCACATGGATGAGCAAATGCTTGGCTGCATTCTTTCAGGTTTTTGACTAAACTTCTCACAGAGGATTTGCCTCGATTATTTGTACGTCCAAAGAAGATTGTTTTAGATTTCCAGAAAGGAAAAGCAGTTGGCCCTGTTGCTAATGATCTCAAATCAGGAGAAATGCAAGAAGGGAACAAGGATTTTGTTGGAGAACTATCAGTGACCCTTGTAGATGCTCGAAAACTTTTTTATGTATATGGTAACAATAACTTTTGCTTTTATAGTTTTGCTTATAGATATGATACCTATGTGACATTTTAGCTTGTAAATTTTATATGTTTTCGATTGACTATATGCACTGTACATCCTGTAATTCATCTCTCTTCTATATTTCCATGCAAACTCATTTTAAACCACCACCGGCTTTCTAGAATGTTTCATACTAATGAAAGTGTTGGAAAGTTCACCCACGTAAAGATTTCCATGCCCGACAATTTTAATACAATTCCATCTCTACCATTATTAAATTGCATGGTTTCTTAATTTTTCGAAAAGTAATCATGTACATCTTCATTGGTATATATAATTACTTAGTGATTAATTTATGTAGGATTCTGAAAATTAAAAATAAGCACACATATATTCTTGATCTCATTTTATATCTCGGGACTTTCTGTGTTAGCATCCCATCTCTATCAAAACACAGTGTGTCCCTTGTTCACGGAATGTGAATGACTTATATATATTGGTTTTATTTAAATCTGTTTCATATGTAATATTTTCACTGGTTCCTTTTTCTTATTTCAGGCAAAACAGATCCATATGTTGTTCTGAGCTTGGGGGATCAAATTATACGCAGTAAAAAGAACAGTCAAACAACTGTCATTGGGCCACCTGGTGAGCCAATATGGAACCAGGTAATTTGCTTCTTCTGTGTATTTCATGTAATCTAAATCTCCAATCATCAGCATGCATTAAACGGATGTTTAACTTTTCTTCTGTGAGAGTTCTTCAAGTAATTTTTCTTTTGTGACTGTTGACAGGATTTTCATTTGCTTGTTGCAAACCCTAGAAAACAAAAATTATACATCCAAGTAAAGGATTCTCTTGGTTTTACAGATTTGCCAATCGGTACAGGAGAGGTAAAATAATATAATGGTTTTTTTTTTTTTCCAATTTTTTTATTTTCTGTACTGTATAGATTGAATGGAGACTTGTTGCCTTTTTGTTGAAATATTTATTATCATGGCATGGTTCTGTGACATACTAGGTTGTCGTACATACTCAATGGGAGTTCTTTGCATTAGAGCAAAATTTTGATTTCAATTCTTCTGTAGGGTACTTATATCTCTACATAGCAGTGCAAGTTAGTAAAGATTCTTGTCCTGGAAAAACCTACATAGATGACTATTAAAGAAAGCCTTGTCCTCAAATTGTGGTTGGGTACATGAAACTCCTTTGTTCAATGAGCTATATATTTGACTCCATTTTCAAATTTTCTTTTATTCATTTAGTATGTGTAACCAGTAGCCAATTGCCTAATAGCCATGAGTTATTTGTTGAGTCTGTGGTTGTGAGTTCAATGCTACTGTAATCCATGAGTTATTTCTAGAGAAAGAGAAAAAATAGTAAGAAATTTTCTCAATTTTCTGATGACATTACTGGGATGTTTGTGGCATGAGGTTCTGTGGATATAGAAGACAGATTGTGATTAGAGAAACCAGCAGATTGATACTTAATAGATACAAATAGGTATAAATGCTGGCATCACCGCAGCCCACTTGGTTCTCATGCTCGTTCGCCGAATATTCTTCTATTCGTTTAATTTATAATTATCCAATATGGCTACAAGCAGAATAGATAAACTTATTAGGTTTATTCATTACATCAGAAATAAATTTCAGTGGTTTATAAATTTTAAAACTTAACCAAACTGATAGATGGACATTTATATAAATTGATATATTTAATTAATATACTACTAGCAATATTGCATTCACAATTTTCACGTTGGAAACATCAAGTTTTCATGAAATTTTCTAATACCACATCACAGTGGTTGGTCATTTAAAATTGGGTTATAACCAAACCAGGCATATTTTAACCAAACCAATCAACTTTGATGACTCAATACATAATTTTGATATGTATTCCTTTATCCTTTTGTCTACATTTTGAGAATACAATGCATGGTTGAGTTCCTTTATTTTTTTGTGAGAATGTTAAATTTGGATTACATATCAAAATTATGTTAGAGGGTGATGAGGCCAGGGGAATTTAAGCTAAGTTTATTTCTAGTTAAGATATTGGGAATTCTGCGCAATATTTTCTGCTTATTTTTGTTTTATTAGTTGCATCAGTGACTTCATGTGGATATTTGATTAAAGTTAAAACATGTTCATTTATAATTTGAAAGCTTTGTTGAATGTCTTTCGCATATAAATGAATAATTGACCTATATAAACAGCTTCTTAATGCGATACCATTTTAGGTTGATCTGGGCTCTCTTCAAGACACTGTACCAACAGACAGAATTGTGGTTCTGCGAGGAGGTTGGGGATTGTTCAGCGGGGGGTCTTCCGGAGAGTTATTACTTCGACTTACATATAAAGCATATGTTGAGGATGAAGAAGATGACACAACTGGAGCAGAATCCATTGATGCAGATGCGTCAGATGATGATGAGTTGTCCGATTATGATGATTTAGATGCTTCTTATTTGCCAGGTGAAAGAGATTTTTCAAATGAAGCCGAGAAGGAGTCATTTATGGATGTTCTAGCCGCTTTGATTGTGAGTGAGGAATTTCAAGGAATAGTTTCATCTGAAACGGGAAATAACAAAATTTTGGATGATGTCTCAAGAAACGGGTCTACGATATTGAGATCACGTGGTCCTAATACTGAATCTGTGACATCAGATTCTGAGGCAGTTTCTGGAGGTAGTTTGTTTTTAATAAGTTGAGTGTATATGATTATGTATATTTAAGCTATAATATTTGAAACCTGTCTGAGTTTATTTATTTATTTTTTTGCATTAATAATATTTATTGATATTAAAACATGATGTCTTTCAGGATCGTCCCTATTTTGGCTTGCTGTAGTAACAAGTATATTAGTGCTAATTGCTATCAATATGAGTGGCGCAAGTTTCTTCAACCCTTGAAGTGACCTGTAAGAGCTTGTTTCTTGCACTTCCGTTTGACCAAGTATTTCTCGAAAACCCATATTTACTCCTAGCTTTCCTTTTAATTATGATTACAGTTGCATGCTTTGAAGTTTTTTGTTACAAGTAATTGCATTCACCTATTGATGGTACACAACTATGGACAGCTATGTTTTGCTTGGTTCTCTAGATGTATAGCAGTTCGTGTATCCTTTCCTTGGTATTAAATAGCTAATTGACAAGATTTTATAGGAATATGCTCTTAGATTTTAATCCTTATTACGTGTTTGTCTCAGGGAGAAGCATTGCTGTAATTTTAAAAATGGTGGCTAGTTGCTCAGTCTCTCTGTGTGACAGAATTACATTAAAATTTAGTTTCAGAAAATCATTACATAAGGCTTGATACTTTAATTTTGTTTTGCCCATTTCTAAATTTGTTGGTTCCAATTGTTGTAAAAGTACTAGGAGACTTCATTCATTATGTGATGCATGTAGGGCTGTTAACTGAATCGAGCCGCTAGTGTGTAGCTCGGACTAGAGCGTAGGGATGGGTCTCCGGGCCCGCCCTGAAGGCCCAAGGGGATTCCTTGAGCTCGGCCCGTCCCCGAGATGGGGATTTAAGGGAATCCCCAAGCCTAGCCCGTGGGGAATTCCCTAATTCCATCCCCGACCCGGTCTGCCCCGAATTTGGGGATTTTCCCCCACCCGAATTTTGGAATTTTGCAGCCTCTTTTTTTCTTTTTTTTTTTTTCCACAAATTTTTGATTTTTTTAGATTAATATTTTGTATCAATGTAATATAGTAATATACTATTATATTATAATGAAATTGTTTTAGAATAATATTTTCTTTCAATTTAATAATAATATATCATTATATTATAACAAAATTATAAAAATATCAATAATATAATACACACACATATTACTCATTTGTATTATTGTATATGATTTCACGTAATGTTTCCCTACAATTATAATCACATTTGATAAATTAATTGACAAATGTGTGTGTTTTTTTTAACAATTAACATTAGTAACTTACTAATTGAGTAATTGTGTCTTGTTAATAAAGTTCATATTCCTTCTAATTAATTTGTTTTGTTTGTTTCATTAATTAATTTTCAATTATTCAAATAAATATAAGATTAACAAGATTTAAATTTTAAACGGTTAAACTTGACTAAAATTTTTAAGTAGGGCTATTATGTTAACTATTAAGCCTATTATAATTTATAAATTATAATGACAATTATAATTAATTATTTTTCCGACTATAATTAGATTGCATTAAAATAACAATATCTATATATATGGGCCGGGGACATGACTACATCCGTCCCTGGCCTGTCCTCTATGCCGGGGAATGTCATTGGGCCTGGGCTCACCTTGTCCCCCGAATGTTTCGGGGAATCCCTGCCTTGTTCGGGGCGGGTAGAGGATTATACCCATCCCTACTCGAGCGGTTCACGAGCCTCCATGAGCTCGAAAGGGCATATATGCATGTTTTGCAAGTATGAGGGGGAGGAGAACTGGTAGGAGAGTCGGACTTGGAATGAGGTTATTTTGAGCAAACGGTTGTGATCGAGCTCGAGCTCTTCCTGTTCATGCCAAGCCGAGCTCGAGTTCACCAAACCTCGGCTTGGCTGTGCTCGATAACACCCGTAGATGCATGCCATGGTTGACAGCTTAGAAATTTCATCTCAAGATTTGTGATTAATTTTGTTGTCACTGCATGCATTTATTGTATTGGTGAATATACTATGCCGTGCAACTGCATTGAGCAGTGCATCTAAATTTGAATTGAGGGAAACAAAAAAATTACATATACTTTCCAAGATAAGATCAACTTAAAACTTATTTTATTTGATATATTTTTGTTGTCATTAGATTTATCATCTTAAGCTTTGAGACACTGCTGAGCAAAATTTCTTGGTTCTTCTGCAGGCTTGGTAACAGTAGAAACTCAGTACTCATGAGAGATGGCTCACATTGTTGATTCTAATTTTTTCTTGTTACCGGTGTTTCATAACGTGAATTTATAATCTTAGGCAGAGGAATGTAGTATCAACGGCAGGGACTTATCGGGATCAAATCTCACATTCATCAAAATTTGGTAGGATTTTTTCGGCTTCTTTTTTATTTAAGCCATTAAATTTGTATTGTTCATATGAAATATCTATTAATAATTTAATTTAATTTAATTTTTTCTCCTTACAAACAGAATAAAGAACTGACCGGGGGCATGTCCTGGTGGTTAGGAAGATATTATTATTATGATTCTTACTTGCCAAAATTAAGGCAAAAAAGAAGAAGTCTTTTGGGCTATTTAAAGGAAAGATTGTGGAGCTGTTTTCTTTGTTGGTGTAATTAGATTGATTAGGTCAAATTTGTGAAGCTAACATAAGATTCGTAAGTTCAAACTAAAGAAAACAGTCCTAAGCTCATCTCTATCGTTTCATTCTTTCTTATTCAGTAATCCCCCCAAATGATACTAAACTCATCTGGTTCTACTTCTTCTAGTATTTATGCTTTTACTCATTTGGGTTCTCTTGAAGTACCATTCTCAACGATTCAATCACCAAGATGAACAATTTATGCCAACACTCTCGGTGGAATGTGGATTTACAAAGGAATGAATACAATTATTTTGTTTACTTGTAACAATGAATAGTGATGGAATAGAATAAAAATTTATGCT
>WYDK02000051.1:2700941-2714750 GCA_009867345.2 Toxicodendron radicans
ATGTTCGATCGTGGTATTTCATTGATGAAAGCTTGAAAGGATTTCAATCTATTGGAGCTAAAAAGCATCTTCATGTTAAAGCCTGAGTGGAGCTCAAGCATGTCTAAGAAGTTCTTGGTTACAAGCTAACTATGGTAGTTCGAAGTTCAACTAAAAGGTGAATATTGAAGTGTTATGACAACAAGGAGTTTTCTTATCACTGATGATTGCCTTTGACTTTGTAATTGAACTATACATGTTTATCATAGTGGATTAGCTTCACTTGGACTTGATCCCATAGATGTAGGCATGTTGTCAAATCATGTAAAATTGCCCTGTGTGCTTTATTTCATGCCGTGGATGTTTAGTTTATGTTGATGATGATGGAGAAAGCCCATAAGCACAAAATGAACAAGTTTAACCCATTCCGCATAAGTTTAATCAACTTGGTAAAGTGATTTTTAAACTTTCAGAATAGAACTTAATCATTGTAAGCACAATCCATCACTTTTCCATGAGAGTTACCACCATATTCACTTAGAAACTTCATAAACTACAATCTACACCCTAGCCGTTAGTTTAGGGTGTTAACTTTAACAACTTCTCCAGCAAAATTTCTGTAAAAGCAAATTTTAAAAATACAAAAATAAAAAAAATAATACAAAAAAATTAAGCAACATAAATAATATACACAATTTATAAAAATTAAAAATCATTAAAAAATTAATTTAGATTGAAATTTTAAATCTTTTAAAAATATTTAAGAAATTCTAATAATAAAATAAAAACTGAAAATGTAGAAAATGTATAAAAACCTTAAAAATATAAAGATAAGTGACACTTCGAGCACCGTAGACATGGTTTTAGAGTTTTTTCTTAATTTTTCTTAAAAAAAATTTATTTTCTTAAAGATCTGTATAAGTTATGTAAAGTAATTTCAATATTTATTTTTGAAATTAATGGTAAAAGTCTAAAAGAGTCGACTTTAAAACAGACTCATGGGCAAATTTTCAATTATAATGGTCAACTAGAGTTTTTGATGCATCCATTTTATAAACTTAAAGTTAAACTAACAGTAAAGGGTGTAGATGTAGTTTCTAAAATAAGTGGTGGCTGACTGTAATTTCTGAAATTTTAGCGGGTATACAGGCACTACCCCTTTCCTTAACATATTATTTGTCAAAGCAGACCATCAAAACAACGTTAGTATAGCTCATCATACCCTTGATCGTGTCCCAACTTTTGCTTATGTTTTTACTTTAAAGCATAATCCTACTGATACAATATTTTTATACAACATTACTTATACAATTTAATATTAAAAAATATGATTGACTAATTTTAAATTAAAAATAAACTTTAACTAATCATCTTTTGTCACATCATTTCGTATGAAAAATATTGTATAAAAATATTGTATACGTAATATTACTCTTTCTTTAAATAAAAAAGATAGAAAATTCAACACTTCATCAGCTATTTAGCACTGTAACATACAAATTCCGACAAAAAAGATATGTAACCAAACAAACTCTTAAATTATTCATCTCAATCTATTCTTTTTGCATCCAGCAAAACTATTCAGGAGAATTTCAGAATTTCTTAAAAACAAAGCTTCTATCTACACAAAAGAAAGCAAGGGATGAAGTTGGTATCATCACAAGTTCACAACATTGCATCAGTGTGCCAAACGAGTAGTTGCTGTCTTCTTAAAATCAATTTTGTCAACCTTTACTTCGCCATCAATTAGTTCATATACGTAAACCACAACACGCAAACCGTCGATGTCCATCAGTACAAAGCTTGGGTTTACTTCATATGTGAAACTACTATAAGCACCGGTAGCAGATCCAGGATTTATAACAACACCGCCCTCATGTTTGTAGGCCTTGAACTGATGGGTATGGCCAGTCACAAGGATGTCCACATCCAATTGCCGCTGTAGCATTGCCAATGAATCCAAGTCACCCCAAGGAATCACCTTAAGATGGTTGAATGCAAAAAGAGAAACAATGCAATCAGTACCAAAGCAAACTCTGCACCTTTATTGCAATCACTATCAAACTCAAAACATTACTGGATGAAATACATATTAAGTCCGAACAATCTTTGATTAAATTAAAGACATGAGTCTTTGATTAAATTGAAGACATAAGTTGAGCATAAGATATTGAGTTTTGACATGGATGGCAATTAGCTTAAGTATGATTGCAGGAAATTAAATCAGAGTGCAGAGATTAAGAACCAAAAGAGTTTTGGCGGTCTGTTGATTGACACTAGCTTCTGCATCAAAGTATTAAAGTTCTAACACTTGACATTTTCGTTCAGCTGGGAAAGAAACAGAGCAATCTTTTGGGGGGAAATATAACCAATATCATTTATCTACTTAAAAGGCGCGGTAGACATAAAAAGGACAATATTTTCCTGAAGTACACAAACACTATCACACTTAATGTAGACTCTTCACCTACACAACCTTTACCTATATCCATTATTGCACAATACAGGTCTGGATTTTAACTTCAATGGATTTTCACAGTGCAGGTTCATATACTAAGCACAGTCCCAGTACAAACCAGTATCCAGAAGGTTCTTAACTTTTCAATCATACAAGCACACACAACACCACAAAGTTTCTAGGCTTATCCTAAAAGCACTATGGTTATAGGATCACAAATTTTTCACATTTTAACACATGATTCACTCCACCCTTCACTCCACCCTAGTAGAAATGTCATATTAATACCAAAAATCCACTAATTTAATTTCATTTAAATTATTGAAAATTTGAAATAACAAAATTATAGTAATTCAACTGCTTGTGGACACAAAAATATTAGCAACAATTTATTCAACAGCAACCCATAAGCACAAGAATCAAGCAATTAACTGGAGAGGCATTGATCTTCATAGAAGAAAACAAGATTTAGTAAGCACACCATGGGAGAAACAAAAGGAAAACCAAACCTGATGACCATGACATATTCCAAGTTTGAATTGACCAATGGTGAGTGTCTTTGTTTCTGGATAACGTGAATCTTCATCATATTCACCTCGAGTGACATGCAAATCAGGACAAAGACTCTTCAAATAATCATGGACTTCCTGATCATCAATAGCATTTGTAAGAGTAAATCTAACAAGATATTTTTGTATCAATATGTTGAAGAAGGATTCAAGGAACGGTGGAATAAATACAATACAAGTTTCAACCAATTCCAGAAGCATCCAAAGTATTAACCACATCCATGAAGATCTAGAAGACAAGCAGCAGCAATGACATAAAAGCAGGGCATCAACACTTTAAGATAGAGTCTTTTGGAGATGTATTTATCTGGATTCATGAAAGAATTAACATACATAACCAAAACAAATTTCCAATTCACATGCAGGCTGCCCGACTAAAGTGACAATTTTAAGGAAGTTAATTTAATGATTCATTTTGAGCTCGAAGGGTTTGAACAATAACTTTTTTTCATCTAATTTATCCCACCAACAAGCAATCTATTAAACAAGATGGTTGCACTATTTCACCATCCACAGATAACTTTCTTAATTATCCTCTCTTGTACGATTTATTGATCAAACAAGAGGCATTTATTGATTAAAACGGTAGTAATTTGGCATAGAACCCAAATTATAGACTCTCTATTGTTTTCCCTTCATTTTCAACATCAATTGAATAAAAAACCAACTTCAGGATTTTCAATAAAATTGATATATCACTATATCAACCTACAACAACTAACCCAAAGACAATAGCAGGGGAAAAGTTTATTTAACAAAGAAAAAACCCAAATGCAGAATTGCCTGAGAAAGAGAAAGATATATACTTTAATGGAGAGATTGCCAGTGCAAATGATGTGCTGAATCTTGCCAGGAACAAGCATGGATTTGAACTTAGGTGGGAGATCAGATGCCCTGTGAGGAATGTGAAGGTCTCCTATTGCTAAAACTAACACCATCTTCAACAGAATACACAATATATCTCTCTTAATATTCACTCATCATCACAATCTGCACAAACCCACATCAAATTTAACATTTTATAAAGAACCCAAAAATACCCAGATCAAAATCAACTTAAATACGAATGAAATTAACTAGTAAAGATAAGAACTCGTATTACGATATTAAGGAGAACAACAGTTTGAACTTTGAAGTGAAGAAACTAGGGTTTTTGTTAATTTAACAATTACTAAACACCATCTCACTTACTGAATTTTCGATTGTTCCTTGTTTACATAACGCCGATGTTTGGACTCCGGGACCACCTTATTCTGGGTAGGGATAAAGTAGAAATTTTCGCAAATTTTTTTTTTTTTTTTTTATTTTAGTAAAAACACATTGTGAGAAAGTAGTAAGTTATATAAAAAAAAAAAAAAAAAAAAAACCATTGTATCAATTATGATAAAGCAAAATACTAGGCTGACAAACATCTCTCACAATTGATAACTCATAATTGGTCAGTTAGTAAAATAGATATAACCTGTTTATTATAAGTTTTACAAACTAACTAATTACAAACTGCCATATCGAAGATTGTGAAATATGTTTATCAACCTAGTATGACTATTATGATAAATCGTTTTCTTATTCGAGACAATTATAATGTCCATAATTTTATCTAGCATTTGTGTGTAGGGGAAACCAAGATTCCATTTATTATTTATTCTTCATATTTCAATCTGTCAATTGGGTGACAAAAATAAACATAAGATATAGTTTAAATTCAATTATCTTGAGCTTAGACACAGAATTCTGTCTTATAACACTATCTAGTCTATATACATGGTGCTGTTATTATCATTATTATTGTACTTCACAAAGAACTTATATAAGCATAAATACGATTATGACTATGAAAAGCATAAAAAATGATATCATTTTTTATTTTTATTTTTTTTGTGATAAAGTAATTATATTCTGGGATTCCATCCATCAGCATCTTACAACTGTTAGATAAAAACATGGAAATCTGGTCCTTCCATTGGATGGTTATGACCCTCTCCATTTTCAAAAGTAAATAAGCATCACCTTTCATCTAAATTGTTGCAATATATGCTTTGAATTCATCGTTAAAACAAGGTTTTATTGTTCTGGTTAAAAAGAGTACAAAGCCTTCACATAGTTCCATTCACCATTCATTATTATTATTCACAAAGTCTTAACTCTTATCATGTTTATAATTCTATTGTTTGACGTTTCATTATACACTCCAAATTCATTGGTATCATGATTTCTTCATCTCAATGTATTAACTAAGGCTTTTACTGGTTTCCCTGGCCTTGATAATTAATGGGAAATTGTCTGAGGAAAAACACTCCAGATCCCAATAATCAACCACTTGACTTTGCTAAACCTCCAGCTGGTTTGTTCTAATTTAATTTCTTTTACTTTATACATGATATTCTCAAATGTTACAGGCATATGATTTATCTTAATTATAATTAGGATTGCCTCCTCCCAGTAAAACTTCTACAACCCAACAAAAGAAAAGGTCTTCACATATTTTACAAGGTATCAGTATTTTATTCTTCTTTTAGATAACACTTTTCCATTCATTAGCTACCTTATGTTACTTTAACATTCCATGCTGCAGAAATTCGTATTAAACATGAAAGATGCGATTACCAACACCGAGAGTGGAGACATTCAAAATCACTTAAAGGTATAAATTAATTATTGTAATCGGATTTGTTTATTTTCCTAGTATAAATTAATGCGTTCATCATGCAGAAAATGATAGTATGCACATAAACCAAAGTTTGCCAAGCAATCCTAGAGATATTCCTGCAAAGATGGATGATGTGTATCGTGCTCGCAAGCTAAAATGTTTTTGCCATAAAATCTTGGAGGCTGCTACTGGCAAATTTAGCAAAAAGAATATAATTGGTGAAGGCGGTTTTGGTGAAGTTTATATAGGATACATCAATTCTTGTACAATGACTCCTGCAAAACGAAAAGATGGAGTTGCAATCGCTGTCAAGAAACTGAGAAGGAAAGGATCTCAAGGCCAAAATGAATGGGAGGTGAGACTTTTTATATGCCTCTAAATGCATTCTCAATCTATTTATATAAGACTTTCAATGCTAATATATGTGTTTGTTGCGAATTGTCGATTCCTGCAGAATGAATTGAATTTTTTGAGTAGATTAAATCATCCTAATGTAGTCAAGCTCCACGGATATTGCTCTCAAGGTGAAGATAGAATGTTGGTTTATGAGCACATGCCTGAAGGAAGTTTGGAGGATCATCTCTTGAGCGGTAAGTCATGCAGGCCAACAAATTTTAAGATTGTATCAATGACATGAAATCATATGGCTTGAGAAATTTAGACAATTCATGTATTGTGGGATAGCAGAAAATGATAATGTGCTAAAGTGGAATCAAAGAATAAAAATAGCGTTGGGGGCAGCCAGGGGATTAGAATACCTTCATACTTATTGGACACCGATCATTCATCGTGATGTCAAAGCTTCGAATGTCCTGCTTGACGATGTGAGTTCTTTTTCTTTCTATTTTTAACAATGCTTTTGAAAGACGTGTTTGTTTTATTGACATTATACTTAAATCCTCGCTGTACCAAGGTGTTCATTTTGTAACTATCGTCCGCAATAAGAGAATATTGCAGGATTTCAATGCCAAACTGTCAGATTTTGGACTAGCTAGATTTGGACCCCTAGGTGAGAGGTCCCATATCTCCACAAGGGTACTTGGCACCAAAGGATACTTCGCTCCTGAATACATTGCAACAGGTGATGTATTCATTTTATATCACATCTTGTGCGTAATGACGTAGAAGGAAAATAACTCTGTTGTTGCTGATTCATATATCTCTGTTTTACAGGACGATTGACTGTAAAAACTGATGTTTATAGCTTCGGTGTGGTACTGCTAGAGATCCTCTTGGGCAAAGATGCAGTGAACAAATATCCAAATGGTTTGGCAGGTATGTGGGCAAAGCCATGTCTTAGCAACAAGCAGGAACTGCGTCGTGTTGTTGATGCGAGACTAGGGAAGAACATCCGGATGGAAGAAGCTCAAGAGTTCGCCCAAATTATCCTCAGATGCCTTAGTTTAGAACCAAAGACAAGGCCAACAATGACACAGGTTGTAGCTGATCTAGAGCAACTAGAGCTACATATGGGCGGCAATCAGGACTTCCTCAGGCTATCTACATACAAAAAAAAGAGCCTCCCTCTTTAACACTTCACCTAGAAGTCTTGTCAGCTTACTTTGCTAATTCAATATTTCCTATTCTAATTCACTACATATACATTTCCCATACTCTTCGTTTAATCATGTCATCTGAAAATAGAACCCAATATTGCACTCTATGTAATCTATTCCCAAAGATGCAGACTCTAAGATTTAAGGGAAGTATACAAACAAAAATGTGCTACCCAAGTTCCAAGTAGGCAAGACTACATATCATCAGAAAAATTCAGGTTTTAATTATTCGTTCAGCACAATTCATTCAAATTTTTGCATCAAAAAATACACTCATGTTACATCAATATTAACAAATATGGAAGCATACAAGAAATTTACAAATAGGATGCTCCACAGTTCAGCGTAGTCGTGGAGATTGCCGGTGATTTGGCAATGGAGAAGCACTGGGAGTCAGATGGAGTGGAGAACGTTGTTGTCTCATGGGTGACCTGTGGACTGGAACTGGGACCCTCTGCTGTTCAGACTGAAAGAGTTTAGTTGCATTCTTGGGGCCTTCAAGGAGCTCCAATGCTGCTAAAACCTCAGACATCCGAGGCCTTAGTTTAGCTTCAGTATTTAGGCACCGTAAGGCAAGGGTAGCAGCTGTATACGCTCCTTTCTGTGGGTACTGGCCCCCTAACTTAGTGTCCATAATCCGAAATAATTTTCGTTTGTCAGACAAATATGGTTTTGCCCAGTCTACAAGATTCTGCTCCACACCGACTTTTGTTTTATCAACAGCACATCGTCCAGATAATAGTTCAAGCAATACGACTCCAAAGCTATACACGTCACTTTTAGCCGTAAGCCGACCTTTTCAACAACGAAGACGAATTACATATTTAATTTTGATAACACAAAATACACAAAGCAAGTATTCAGGCAACAGTGGCAATTATACATCTTTAAAAAAACATTGCATATACAAGAAACAACCTAATAATCCCAAGAAAAAATCATAGAATGGAACCATGCATTCCTAGCATGTACTCTTACAGATCATTTCATTGAAAGAGGAATCCAGAAAAAAAGAAGGGAAAACAATTAGCTGATTAAATGTTGGCACACGAAAAGCACAATTTACTATGTTCAACCTCAATGCAAATTTACTTTGAAGAAAACACAAAAATATCAAATGCCTTCCCAACTTTACCAAGAGACTGATTAATGTTATGTAACAAGACCCAACAAGAGGAAATCAATGACAATATAGATTTACAAGCTTCATTCGGAAGAAAATGTAAATAAAAATAGTATATGACATTGTTGTTCCACATACCTGTAGCAACATATTCAGGTGCTGCATAACCATGAGTACCCATAACTTGCGTGGAAACATGAGTTCTATCACCAGTGGGGCCTGCCTTGGCCAAACCAAAATCAGAAAGTTTTGCATTAAATTCCTGCATCCCAAATGCATTGTTATCGCCAGTAATGTGCATAAATCTAATGACATCACATCATTTACGCAAACTACAGGCAAAGCAACAATAAATTATCCGTTTTAATAAGCATACCGCATCAAGTAAAATATTAGAAGCCTTAAAATCACGATATATAACTTGTGATTTCGCATCATGAAGGAAAGAGAGCCCTCTGGCAGCACCTATGGCCACTTTTATCCTTACTGCCCAAGAAAGTGGCTGGAGTCCTCCTGAAAAAAAAAAATAACATCAAAGGTCACCAACTAGATCAAGGAGCTTCATAACATCCCAACATTTCATTCCTGAGCTGGTTTTAAGGGAGAATAGCTTTTGTAGAACCTATATTCATGCAATATAAGCAAGAAAACTCAGTAGAAAAATGGAACAGCAAATCCTAGCATAGTGGCTATCTATGGGCAGTGGAATTGTAACTGAATAAAGCCATATATTTAGTCATTATTTTAATTCCTATGGTCTAATCAATATCATCCGCAGTTTTCAAAATTCAGAAGCACCTCAGATATCTGTATTGAGAGGACAAGCGTGCAAATCTTAAAGCAAATTGAAGCAAATAAGGACATCCAAAAGGTCAAGGATAATCTTGTGCCATTTTGCAAATTGATCCTTCTTTTCTCTCTACACTGTTTTAACAAGGTAATTTTTCTCTTGGTTATGCCTCTTGTATAAATTCATTCCACAAGTAAAAGGAAGATAAAAAGAGCATGAATGACAAAATAAATACTAAATTTCCATCTTAACCTCTATCTTCTTGCCAAAAAGACAGGAATAGAAATTGTTGGTTCTACATTTTTGCTATTTATTTCATAAAGAAAACAACTTAATATAGCCACATAAATTTTACAGAAGAGTAGTCAATTTTCCTGCAAGAAGAACTGAAGAGTAGGAAAGGTCTTTTATTGCTTGTATTTTGGTTCCTTGGCAACTTGAGCATAAGGTTTATATCAATCAAGTAAAACAAATTAACTGTACGGAATAGTGTATAGCAATTTTTCAACATCGTAGAAGGCATTACTTACTTCTGAACAAATGATTTTCTAGGCTCCCTTTGGGCATGAACTCATACACCAAAAGCCGATTCTCACCCTCCAAGCAATAACCAATTAATTTAACCAGATTTGGATGATGAAGCTGTCCAAGGTAATTAACTTCTGTCTGAAACAAATTGGGAAGCAAAAAATTGTAAGGAAGAGCAGAAAATATCACATAAAAAAAAAAAAACGAAAGAAAAAAACTTACCAACCACTCCTTGTGGCCTTGGAAACCTTCCGGTTTAAGCTTCTTGACAGCAACAACCATTCCTGATCCAGGCTTAGCAGGTGAAAGTGTGTGCTCATCTATCCATCCTTTAAAAACATAACCAAATCCACCTTCACCGAGAAGACTGTCAGGACGAAAGTTTCTGGTAGCATTCTTGAGCTCATTGAATGTAAAGGCTTTCAAATTAGGAGAAGACAATATTTCACCCTCAGACCTTGGTGTAGGAAGACATTCAGAATGGCTTTTTTCACTGCAAGATGGGATGGTTAGAGTGGAAGGAGTAGAAGAACCGCTGAATTTACTGGAAATTCTCGAGGCTCCTGATTCCAGAAGAGAAACGTAAGTTCCGGATTTTCAAATAATGGGCTAACAACAAAAGAAGGCTGTTTCAAACATGACAGTGATCCAAATCAAAATCTATAAAGCACTAAGGGTCTATCTTAGATAGTGTTATGTGTTGCACAAACCCTTCACCCTCAAAGGCACCATTTTGAACATGACTAAAATGAAAGATACATTACATCAAAATTAAGTATAGATTATTTGAATGTCACTCTGACAAGCTGCTAAACATCAAGCTTCTCCTCACTACTCATTTTGATAATCAAGACACAAAATATTACAGATTATACGCAGTACTCCAAACCCCTCTACTTTTCTCAAGTTTCATGGACTTCACTATTGCCATACAGGACTTATTTCCCAGCCAAACCTTGCTTCTACAGATTTTTGTTTGCTAATATTTTGTGGGGAAAAGTCGTAAGGCGTCTTATTTATGGCTATGCATCCAAGTAACACCTTCCCTTTTGTCGGAGAGGTCGAAATATAACCCAAAGGAATGAGAGAAGGCTACTGGCCAACCCCAAAATCTAAACGATGTAACTCGTCATGGCTGATTCAAAAAGAGACCCCAAAGCAAGACCTATTTGCTTATTTCTTTTCCAGTATATTAAGCATAAAGTGAAACAATCAACAATTCAGAAACTGGCAACCATAAACTTAAATAAATTACCATTACCCCTGCACAGATCATTTCCTATTTGTTAATTGAAGCCCAAAACAAAAAGCAAGTATCAGAGCTTCAAGAATAACAGTCAAACCCCTTTTTCTTTATTTAATTCACAAACAACGAACCCAATTGCCAAGTAAAAGCTCATTAAAAACCATATCATAAAAAATTGAATCAAAAAATGAGTAAAAACTGTGTAGATCTGTCTATACAATAATTCAACACCCAGATTCAAAGAATGTGAAGAAAAATTTAATAAACTTAGTCTATGTAAAGAACAGAAATTTCACAAAGAATTCGCCTCCTCAACAGTAATTATTTACACCTAAACATTGATGGTCAAAAAACAAAGTAGGAAACAAAATTGAAAGAGAGTATCTTCAATTCTTCATACATAGCTTTACCAGAATTTGATTTTACAAACATTATCAAAACCAAACGACTGTATACATATAAGTTAAACCAATTCACTTACTGATAGAAATCACAGCAAACACAAAAACAAACAAAAACAAAGCCAAAGAGAAATCAGAATTGTAAAGGCATGACAACACAAACCCGTGAAAAATATTCAAATAAAAGAGTTAAAGAGAAAACATAACTAATAAAAAGAAAGAGAAGTACCAGAAGGTCCAGAAGTAGGCTGAGGGCTGTGGGTGGAATCTACTCTAGCTGAAGAACGTAAACAGTTGCCCATAACTTAACTAACTAACTAAAAAGATTTTATTAAAAAAAAAAAATGTTAGTTCTGGTGATATTAACTAATCAAAGAAGTTTATAAAAATAAGTGAAGTCCTACAAGAAATAGAAATGAATTTGGATTGTGAAAGGAAAAGAAAACGTATAGTTTGGAAGGTCAAGTGGGAGTCTGAACAGAAGAAAAATGAACACAAGTATGTATGGATGTAAGTAAATGGAAACTGAAAAGAAGGAGCAAGGAACGTGATGAAGAAGAAGAAGAAGAAGAGATGTGTTTCGGTTTTGTTTTTGTTTTTTTTTTATATGCGCCTTCCGCGTAGAGACTTGCGGGGGGGTTTGGGCCCTGGATGACGTCGGCTGCCACCAAATTCCCTTACCCCTTGACTCGGTGAATCATTCATTCACTTTCATCTTCCCCTTTATTTATATTTTTCTCTCTTCCGGGACAGAGCTTCACCGATCCTAATATTATCCCCTTTTTTTACTTGACTTAATAACGCCAAATAATTATAAATATCTTTTCAAGATTGACTTTTATCTTTGTTTTTTTTTTCCTTTAAATTTCGGTTTTGTAAAATGATTTTCTAACTTCATCTGAATCATAAATGGTAAGTTAACTCATGTATGGAAGAAATTAAGGTGTTCATAAATTTTAATAAAAGCATTTACCCACCAAGGTTTGACAATTTGGAAAACTCCCACCCACTGCCATGGTTTCATAAATTGTAAATTCTCACCCTTAAATTAACATTATTAGTAAATTTTTACTTCTGACATAGCTACAAAGGGTGCTACCTTGACTTTTGATTTCACTGTCACCCAGCCACCATCACCATCCATCCACTACCACCATCCATCCATCCATCACCACCACCCACCACCCACCACCATTTCACCGATCCACCACCATTGCAATCCCTCTTAACCCCAAATCACTCACAAATTCAACCACAAACCATGACAAACTTAGCCACAAACTTACCTATAAACCCATATTGGAAACGTGGGAGTGCACCTGGGAGAGAGAAATGGAATAAAGGTTTTGTTGAGAGAAAAAGAAATTAAAAAGGCAACTGTAGGTTGGGGGTAACAACGATTGTGGTTTGCAGCGGTTTTCTAGGGGATAACGACAACAGCTCAGAGTGGGATTCTAGGGAGTGACAACGGTCTGGAGGGGTAAGGTACGCTAGTGATTTGGGGTTGAGGGGTGGTTACTACTTCACAACTACCCTGCAAATCAGCAGTGAATGGATGGTATGATGAGTGTCGATACTGAGTGAGGTGGAGATCGACGCCTGGTGTCCTGTGACGACTAGATCTAATTGTCAATTGTCTTCTAATGGCTCCGAGGTTGTTGGATTTGGCCGCTGTAAGGCCATCACACTGTGGCCAAATTTGGCCACAACGTGATGGCCTTATAGCGGCCAAATCCAATTGCTTGGATCCTATTTCGAGAAGGGAGAAGAAAAAAATGTTGCGCTTTGTGGAGCCTAGTTGTGTTTGACTCAATTGTTGACTTGACCTGATTCGAATAATGTTGCGTAGATTTTAATGGGAGTTTTTCTGAGGCTTAGCCTATAGACAAGCCTTTTGGGGGGGCCGGGAAAAATTTTGACCTGTTTTTGCAGCTTAATTATTAGGGTTGAACAACTGGTTGTATAATGTTAAGAAAAATATTGTAGCTGCTCTCTGTAATTTTTCGTTGGATAACAATGAAATCTCTGCAACTCCATGGACGTAGGCAAATTGCCGAACCGCGTAAATTTTGTCTTGCGTGTTATTGTTATTTTATTGTTGCCGTGTGTTTTCTCAATTTCTTTTTTGTTTCTCACAATTTGAAATTTTGGCTGAATTCCTTACAAGAAAGTGGGAGGACAAGAAGAAGAAAGAAATGAGGAAAATAGGAGAAGAAGAATTTGGCCACAACGTGATGGCCTTATAGCTGCCCAATCTAATCGCCTCGAAGCCTATTCCAAGAAGGGAGAAGAGGGAAGAAGAAAGAAATTGGGAGGAAGAGAAAAAGAAAGAAAGGAGGAGAAGAAGAATAAGAGGAAGAATGGGTAAAAAAAGAAGAGGTGACACTGGTAGGGTGATGTTAGGGGTTAACCAGATATGGGGGAGAAATGAGGGAGAGAGAGAGAGAGAGAGAGAGAGAGAGAGAGAGAGAGAGAGAGAGAGAGAGAGAGAAAGAAAGAGAGAGAGGGA
>WYDK02000051.1:2723752-2738987 GCA_009867345.2 Toxicodendron radicans
GACCATATTCGATCGGTCATGCACCATTTCGGCGACTGCCGACGGCGGTCGATGGTGGTGGCAGGTAGTCATCATGGGTGGTTTGGGTTATTTTGATAACATTTAACTTTTTTTTGTGGTTGGGTTGTTTGGATGGATGTTGTGTTGTTGTTAGGGTTGTAAAAAAGCCAGTTTTATATGCAGTGGGTGATGAGTTAATATCAAATATGTTGGTTATAATTCAGTATATATTGATGAATGGTAAATTAAGTAGATCAGAGTAACAATGTTAGCTAACATATGTTAGTTAATTGAAGAGAGAGATGAGGTTACTTAATATGTAAAAAGGATTTAAATTTGAGAAAGGGAGAGAGAAAGAGCAGGAATCTAGGGATGGGTCCAATGAGAGGGGCAGGGTTTGCTACCCAACCCACCAACAGGTATCGTGCATTAAGACGAACCTCTTTCCAATCCATTATCCTTTCATCAGTTTCAGCTATGTTGTTGCATTTGAAAGAAAGAAAGAAAGAAAGAGAGAGATGAGGGTTTCGAAAAGCCCAAGCAAAATCCCTGTTCTAATAACCCTACAAGAGCTGGTCTTTTTTGTCTCTGTATCCTCCATCTCTATCTCCACTCTTCCTCTCTCTTCTGCCACTTCCCCACCACCCTTCTGCCACCCCCGTCGTCATGTCCAATCCCACACTATTTTATTTATATGTATTTCTTGCTTGTTATTTAAGTTTCTAATTGATGGAATTTGCTAGATATACGATTATTTAATTGATCTAACACAAAAATGTACGTATGGCTTACAAAAATCTAGGTCTCTGATTAATTTGCAAACTTATGACTGTGCATTCATGATGATGAGATGCAGCTAGCCATCGTGCATATATCTGCATATGATGATCGATCTGAAGCAGGGCCACCCATTGAAGCATCTTTAAACTGTGCAATATTCAATTTTGGTTTCAAAATTTTGCTACACAAGTTGTCATTCTGATGTGCTTTACGGTAAGCTATAAAAGTCAAATATGTTGCTTTCGATGGACAGTCACAAGATGTCCCCTTCATAATCTATCTATATTCGATAGAGTCTTCTGGGTTATCATTTTCCTCAACACCTGTTACACTGTGGTCTACGTTACAAACTAGTGTGCCATCTTAACCTTTTTATATGGTCCCTCAACCACTCTTCCTTTTATTAATCTCTCTTGTATCATTGTTATTTTTGAATTTTAATCTCCATTTCATTTCTCAATTATCTATCTTGATTCTTGAGGGTATTTATTTTGGTAAAGGATAAAGATGATTACGATGGTAGCTTTCATTCATATATATAAACAACAAATTTGTATAAGTACTTACCCAAAAAAAAATTTGTATAAGAAGTTCATACCAAAATTTTTTTAATAGTTTATGATCATAGAGACTACATAGATTAATTGAGGATTATGTGAAAACTGTATCATAATCAGTGGTGGATCCAATGAATGACCAATGGGGACCACAATCCCTACTCAATTTTTAAAAAATTCTAAAATTTATATTTATATTTATATTTATTTAAATTTTATCCTTATAGAACTTTGAGATTTTGGAAACGACCACGATGGTAAGTTTGAATTTTGTTTTTAATTTTGGAACTTTTACCTGGCAACACAAAACAAAAACTTTGAACACCCAACGAATTCAAAACCCCTCTTGTCTATTTCTTTTATGGTACTTTAAACTCTCAAGTTTCTCTCACCTAACTCTCTTTCGAAGTCTCAACATGTACTATTATTCACCAATTTATCAAAATGTAATGTCTCTAATGCTAAATCCTTACTTTTTTTCTATTTAATTGATGTTTTGTTGTTGCATTATTCCAATAAAATTGAGTTTCGCTATTATCCTACTTGTATTATTTATTGAGAATTTGAGAATTTGAGATTTGAGTAATAGTTTAATGTATACTATAAAATTTTATATAACTATTTTTTTAAAGTTTTTGAGTTTGTATCTGCAAGAAAGAAAACAGTTAATTAAAATCATGATTTTGTTAACTTAATTTTTAAATTTTAATTTAGAAGCTTATACAAGTAAATGATATATTTGACTTTTGTTTATGAGAACAAAAATATATTCATTTGAAGACTATAGTTTTGAATTTATTTTGTGCTAGACTGCTACAATGTTTTCTTTTAAATGAATTTATATTTATTGGTGGAGTGGTGATAATAATCAATTCCTTTGATTTTGCATTTAGCTTACATATGATGAAAAATATATTGACAATTACTAATGAGTTCTCACAAACATTGTAGATAAAAGATCAAGACATTGTAAATGCTATGACTCTAGTAAAAGTTTCCAAACAACGGTTACAATTGTTGAGAGATGAAGAACCACAATTCTTGTTAAGTGAAGTTTCTTCATTTTGACAAAGGCATGATATTGCCATTTTGAATATTGATGATTTGTTTGCAATTCGAGGGCGGCCACGATGGAGAGTTGATCACATGACAAATTTTCATCACTATCGAGTTTTTTTTTTATTATTTACTGTGATAAATATGCAACTTCAGGAACTTAACACTCGTTTCACTGAGGTTAGTACTGAGCTGCTTCTTTGTATGACATGTTTAGATCCAAGTAATTCATTCTCTGCTTTTGACAAGCATAAGTTGTTCCGTTTTGCCCAGTTTTATCCATATGATTTTTCTGCACTTGAGTTGATGGTACTTGAGAACCAGGATGAGACTTATGTTATTGACATACGTTCTTGTGATGAATTTGCTGAATTACAAGGAATTAGTGATTTGGCTAAGAATTTCGTTCGGTTTAGAAAAAGACATTTTGTATTCGTTGGTATATAAGCTTGTCAAACTTGCATTGGTTTTACCAGTTGCGATTGCGACCGTTGAAAGAGCTTTTCTGCAATAAATCTTGTGAAAAGTCAATTACCCAATCAAATGAGAGATCAATGGATGAATGATTATTTGGTCACATATATTGAGAAATATGTATTTGATACAATTGACGAAGAGATGATTATCCAACGTTTTCAGAATATGAAAACTCATCGAAGACAATTGTAGAAAAAATGTTTTATTTTTACGAAAATTATGTTTTTTTAAGATATTTATTTGTATTTAGTATCTTTTTGTTGAAGCTCATCATAATGAAAAAAAATATATAGTTATGATTGTTTTAATTTTTTTGTTCATTTTTTGCTCTATTGAGTGAAATTCCTAGATCCACTACTGGTCGTAATAGTTCCTATTATTATGCAATTTGTCTAAGTTTTTTGTTGTTGAAGATATATATGCGTTGGAGTAAATTCAAAGTGTGTATGTGTGAATTTAACAAAGTAGAAGTCAGAGAATCACCACATATGAAAAATGAATATGAAGAACCTTTATCCCGGAATCAGTGGTAAAAAGAAGAATGCAAAATGAGTTGTAAACTGAGACCATTCGACATCGCACCCACGGGCCATGTTCTAATAGCCAAAAGGTGAGTAAAGCAGCCTTGTTGCCAACAATTTGAACCGATGAACCCACACTTTTATACCATTAATTTGAAGGATACAATATTCACTGGGTCAGGGCCTGAATACACAATTGAGGACGTAATGGTTAAAAAGGACTTGTATAGAATTTTCCTTAGTAGTTAGTACAAAGTAGCTAGCTTTAATTGTTTACTCTCATACGTACATGCATGGATAAATCACTAAATAGTGCAACACCAAGCTAAAGTTTCACTATTCTTTTCCTTTCCCTTTATCATTTTGTCATAACATGGAGAAAAAAGAACAGACACATTGGTCCCATGATAAGAATTAAGTATCCAACATATGGCCCCAAAAATAGCAAATTAGCCACAACCTAACAAACCCACAAATTCATATATGATGTATCTAGATTGCCATTTTCCGTTTAGTCTTTCAAGTGATTGAATGTCATAGAATTGAATTGACGGTTGAGATTTTGACATGGGGAAACCCAATGCTATCTATCATCATCAATAGATCTAAATAGTACTTAGCTTTTTCATCTGTTACCAATAATATTAGATAATGTTAAACCCACGTACCATTCCTTAAACCCTAATTAATTACAGTATTATTTTTTTTTTCTCTGCATGGAAGAGGTCTCTACTCTACCGATCAAATTAACATGCCTGTTAAATTATAAAAGATTTAAAGAGTGTGTGTGTGAACCTTATGATCATCAAAATGATTAGCTGCATGCCTTATATATTATACAATCTACAGCGGGGATGTATTTAAAAACGAAGATGGGATCCATCAATCTGCAGATTGGTGATTGATGGGGTTAGGAGGACCCACTGAATACTGCTTTGAAATAGGGGAAAGACAAGTTACTCTCTTTGCTATCACATGACTTTATTAGTTGGAAGCTTAAGGCTACCCCATTGGGATGGGGTGGATCCATGTTCTTAATCTGTTAACCCCTTCTTTTTCCATTGAAATAACATCAAACATGTTTAATTAATTATTTTATTATTATTACTGTAAAAGAAGACCTGAATTTCCCATCCACATGCCCTCATGCTTCATCCCATGTGCCTTCTTTTTCTTCATGTCATATATACACTTTCTTTTTTTTTTTATATATGCATTTTGATAGTGATTTGTCAACTGCTGGTCCAGTTATGTTTTTCTTATTTAATTCCTCCCTCGTGCCCATGCTTAGCTTTTATCAACAGAAATAGGGCCCAATAATCAGAACCGTCCATCAGAGCATACCTGGATATCATGTACACCATTACATTAATTTACACGTACGTAAACTTTGCTTAATATCTTTTTTAATTATTACTATAATCCAAACTTCCAAAGTTTAGTATACTGATTAGCTTTAAATTTTTTGAAGTTTTCGTGCTTTATTAATCTCTTTTACTTGTATAAATATTCTATCTATCATCATCAACTTGCATGCTGGGAATTGAACTGGCCATTTCAAAAGGGACATTTGTGGTTGACCTCAATAAGCTGGAGAAAATGAACTGATGGAAGTTGCCTTAAAATTAAAATTGACCTCCCAACCATCGGAAATGCTACTGGTATCTCTTCTGAACTAAAATCGCGCGAGATTTGATTATATATTATGCTATATCGCTGTTGTCCACATAACAACTAGATTTTTATGTTTATTAAAAACTTTAGATCTTATCCTCATTAGTGTCCAAATAAATTTGGGATATATAAAATAATGTAAATGTCATATAAATGGAAATATTTTCAGATATTATTACCTATCAAATCTCATATAAGATATATCTTTATTAATAATTAATTTATCTTACATTGATCTTCAACTTCAACCTCCTATTCTGAAGCTTAGAGAACATTTTATCATATAGAGTAACATATGTTGCAACAAGAGTGAAAAAAGCGTTAAAGTTGCTTTCAGATAGTAAAGACCTTGACAATGAAATGTGAACTAAGCGATTATTAACTTGGCCAAAACATGGTAAACCAAAGTTCCAAAAAAAACCCCACCCACTTGAAAAAAGAAACTCAACTACTTTAAGTTAAACCAATGAGAGTCTATTACTGATTTACAGGTGACCTCGGATAGTACAAGTCCTTAAAATGCATTAAGAAAAGAGTATCTCCTTTCTTCCTTTTTGAACCGTGTTGATATTAAAATTCGCGTCAGCCAGAGAAACCTAATTGACATTGTCAGAATTAGATTGGATGGATGCGTGATTATGAATAATCAACAAGAGCAAACAAAAACAACAAATTTACTAAGAATGATTGTAATGCAAGAACACAAAAAGAGATTTTTAAAGAGGTTCAACTTGTTAATTTGCAAGTCTACGTCATTTGTTATCTTATTAATGCTTGTAGTACAATAATTAGAAAACTCTCTCTCTATTTGCTGTAATATGTAGAACCTCCGTCTCCACTAGATTACAGGGGATATTTATAGTACAATCGTGACCACAGAGTCGTGATAGGAATGACATTTCTGAGTTACATTCAATTGAAACTCTGGCAAAGAACAATGTGAATGGACGTGAATCTCTTGTCATAGAGTTGCAGTAGAACTGGACTTCTTTACTTTATTTGATAATATATCCATTCCAAGGATGTATGAGTTGTGCATTATCCCGCAACTTGAATTAGATAATTACTTAAAAATTATGTAGTTGTCGTCGAGCTACATTTGCTCGTTGCAGGCTCATCCTTTAGTCAAGCTGAGCTGATTCATCTCGCACAACACCAGCCCCCCAGTTTTCGAAGTACGAGTTTGGACTTGGGAAACTTAGTGTGACATTATCATCTTCGAGCCCCCTACTAGCATATCAATATCATCTTTTCATCATGTTAACTTGAAATTTGAAAAAGGACGTAATGAGTAAAAAACAGACACCATTTCAAGGCTTTTAATGTTCCCATTCATAAAGAGGGTATAACAACGCTTGACGAGACGTTTCACGTTTCACAACGTAACTGTGTTAGAAGAGCCACTAATTACGTACCATGTGGTCGGCTAGATGTCGTTTCTAATCAAAACATTATGATCCATCTACGGCTGCGATCTTTGACACTTTAGTTTACTTGCTATATAAGACATATAAAACCCAATACCTTCTCTTTTACTCCTAAAAGCAAAATGATTACCATTTTCTTTTATATTGCACCGCCATTTCCGAGAGACTGCCAAGATTTTTTGACAACAAGGAAACGTCAACGCCTCTCGACTTTCATCATCGAATCTCTGGCACCTATTTTTCTAGTAAGTTACTCTCATTTTGCATTTGTTCAATCATATCTACTATTTCTGCAATGTATTGATGGTATATCCATGCTTTCCATTGACTAGCATAAAAAAACCTAAGAATTAGAGTAGGGTTCATGTGTTTAGACCCAACCATGTGCTTAAATGTATGTAATATCTCATGTCTTTGATTTGCAGAGATACTTGTAGTGGAAAAGCAAGTGTGGGCTTAATCGGCGTCATGGGTAGAGCAATTTCTGACACTTGTTTTTCGTTGTTTCAAGTATCTCCTTTATCATCATTCATACGATGAATCCTCCGTCTTCCTAAAGTGAACCCAATGAAAGAAATCTGCCTACTGATGAGGTGGGCAGAGTCATCCAAACTCTTAGAGAACTTAATGATGACACATAATCTAGTGCGTCAAGCTCGGATGGAAACCCTAGGGCGAACACCCCAGCCAAAACCAAGAAATTACCCGCTGCATTATCCTCGGAGAGGGAGTTGAATTGCATTAGGCAAGAATATGCGATTTCTGAGAAGACGTGACTATCTGGAGATTACCCAGCAAGTCACCCTATCCCCAATTGGATCACTTCGTTACATATTCTATTACGATGTGGAGTGTCGATAGTACCACATCCTTTTATCGCCAAGGTTCTTGAGCGATATAACATCGTGCCCTTTCAATTAGCCGCTAACTCCTATCTATACCTGATAGGGATGTATATAGCTTTCCAAAAGTATGGATTAGGTGACCTTGACGTTAACGAGCTCTGTTATTTATATGTGCTCAAGAAAGGTTTAGGAGAAACGTATTACCTTTCCAAGGCCAAAACGAATATCAGAGGCCTTGAAGGAATCCCAGGCAAAAATACGGGCTGGGATTCAGAATATTTTTTGTATCATTGCCCAGGGGTGGGTAATTTTAATACTTTGAGTGAGTATTTTCAAACGTCATATTGTACATTAAATTGAATTTTCTGCTAATCACTGATTTCTTGGGTTCTTTGCTTAGTAGCTGAAGAAAATCATGTTTAGCCTCACATTCCCGGACCTTCACTATGTAGGCTCTAACAATTTAGCCAATTGTTGGACCATCAATGCGATGTAGTGACCTTGTGACTCTCGCAAACTTAAAAAGTTTTGGATTTGTGCCCGAAAGTGCGAACTTAAACACTATCCTTGTCAAAATGACCAAAAGTAAGCTCGCTTAACCACCTTCAGTTTTCTTGGTACTAAAGGTATCTATATTAAGCACTTTTCTTTCCGTAGAGTTGAAACTGGCTTCGCGCCCAAAGGGGCATACGGTAAAGTTACCAGAGCATCGAGCTCGCAATCTTTGCCCATTGTTATTGCTGGAGCATCGGGCTCCTAACCCCTGGCCTCTATGTCGCTTCAAGGGGTTTCTCTCTAGTAGGGGTGAAAAGGCCCCCTCAAAGCAAGCCTTGCTAAGGTTCTAGGAGCAAGCATGTTGCTATTGGCTCCATAATCGAATCTCAAACGGTCGCGGGGATTCAGACTCCAGCAACTAAAGTAGACAATCCATATGTTTTCCTGCTAATCGTTCATGTTGGGGGAGTACCGCCCAACCGAAGGGTGAGGACAAAGACCTTGATCAAATGATTGCTCGTCCTCATATTGCTTACATGGCGTCATTTGCCAAAGATGCCTTTACCCCATCTACATTTGAGGATTATAGGAAGTGACCTCTCAAAAGAAGTTTACCGCATATAGTTAGGATGACCATATAGGTACTTTCTGTTCTTTACTTGAGTGGTTATTATTTATTGTTTCTTTAGATAGAGCTGAAAATTTTCTTTGCTCTAGACTTTTGACATGATAAATCTCTTGTATGATGAGTCTTATGACACACTTAAAGACTCAGATAATTTGCTTGAAGAGGCTCAAGGAAAAATTAAAATATCGAAAGAAGTGTTGCCAAGTTAGAGGCAGACCTTGATGCATTGAGAGTGGAGTACGCGAAACTGGACAGTTCGATGGCCCATCGCTTTGAAGTACTATAGAGGAAGACTGCGGTGAAAATTTGTATTGTCGAAGAGTCAGTTGCGAGGGTCAATATCACATTGGGCCAAGAAATCTCTCAAGGTGATAAGCTATAACAAATGGTTACTACCCATTGTCGTGAAATGGATGCTGCCAAAGCTAAGACCGCGTCGCACAAACATGAGCTGATGTCTTGTCGCAAACACATTGCTCTGATCGATCAATAGATGGATGAAATAAGGAAAAGCGAGACAAGGATAAATCGTCTAGGGAGGATGTGACCTAGGAATTCTCCCTTAACATGCTTGAATCGCTTTGGATAAAATTCCTCAAAGCAAACTTCTCCTTCCTTCCTCTGGAGTATCAACTTGAAGTGGAAAGATTTAAGGTCGAGGTAGCTAGGCAGGAATTTGTGTATCCTAGCACTCCCATTCACCAGAATGTGATAGACGTTTTTTTATGGTGCTGAGCCCAATTTCAACAACCCTGTTGAGCCTTTGGCTCCCCAGCCTGAAGAACAAAGGTTGTGATTTAATCGAGCCTGCCCTTTGTAAAAGACTTTTTATTTCTTTTTATTTATTTACTTGTACAAACTTTGCCTTTTGTATGAACGATTTTCAATATACTGTCTTTTGCGAACTGCTTTTATTTGGAGTCATATCTTTTATCGAGCTAATTCTATTTCCAAATCACTATAGCGGGCTGAACTGTTTGATTAACTCTTAGGGGTAAGACTTTAATTAACTATTTCCGCAAGTTAATTTTTATGCTAAACCCTTTAGATATTAGTCTCTAGTTTTCTATGATTTACGTTATCGTTTCCAAGAGACTATCTTTTTTGATCTTATGACTCTTCCTCACTGTTTCAATGACTATTTTAAGGTTTGTCTAGCCTTTTTCAATCATTGTTTAGTTGGCGAGGTGAGGAGCGATTCTGCTCGACTCTTTGCGATGTCCTCGAAACGTTTATGCTCGCACGAGCTTCCATTCACATTTGTCAATACATGATTTATTATTGAAACTCGTAATATCTAACCAATCAACAACTACTTTTTATTGATTAATGAGTTACAACTATAAAGAAAAAAGGCATAATATGGATGAAACTATTTTCGACGTTCCAAGCTCGTAGTACTATTGTTCCATTGAAGTATTCCAAGTAAAAATATCCTGGCGTGAGCTTTTCCTATATTTGGAATGGTACTTACCAGTTTGGTCCAAGCACCCCATTACTGCTATCCTTATCACATGGAACTATTCTTCTGAAGACGAGATCTCATACTTTAAATTCGCGATTCTTAACTTGTGCATTGAAGTATTGTCGAGTCCTCTATTGGTAGGTCGCTACTATCAACTGAGCTTTAGTTCAATGTTCTTCAAATAGGTAGAGTAACAGTCACATTAGTTCATCATTTAGTTGCTCATAAAAAACTTCTCTTCGAAAGGACTCAATTCCTACTTTGACCGGTATCATAGACTCGTACCCATATGTTAGGGAGAAAGTAGTTTCTTTAATTATCGATCGTGATGTTGTTCTATATGACCAAAGCACCTCTGCTAAGTCATCTGCCCAATTCCCCTTTAGTGCTCCTAGCTTGGCTTTTAGTGTGTGCTTAATCACTTTGGTTATCGATTCGACTTGTCCATTCGCTTATGGCATGTATACATCATAATACTTTTTCTTGATTCTGAGTTGACTGCAGAATTCTCAAAATTCCTCATAGTTGAACTATTTTCCATTATCAATAATGATTGTGTACGAAATTCTGAATCGACAAATTATATTTTTGTAAACAAAATTTATTAATATTTTCACCGCAATTGTTGCCAGTGGCTCAATGATAAGTGTTCAATAATTGATATTTTCAATCCTTTTATATCAATATTTGTGAAATATTTTGCGATTAATTGAGCTGATTAATATATTTTGTGAATTAGGAAAGGAATGGAGGTATCCTAATGAAAGTGGAGCATAATGCAGTTTTCAGACATTGGCAAATTCGACCTCTGAAGGTTAAGTGGAGACATTGATGATCTTAGAGTTCCCTAATGAGAAAGAAGTCTTCTTGAGGGTTGATTTAGACATCCCAATATTTTTTAATTGGGCTTACTCGTTTTAATCCGACTATATTTGTGTATTCAAAGTTTACAACGAAGTCAGAAGATCCAATTCCCTCACAATTTGGGCACATGTCAGTAATTGGGCCATAAGTTGAGTTCTAGAAGTCCAATTGAGATGATTGAAGATGAGTTGGAAATCTTATAACAAGGGATACAACTTTTATGAAGATCCCAAGCCCTCATTCAATTTTTTTATGCTTTGAAATCAGTTCACAAGTTTTGGTAGATATCAGTCAGCTTGTTTTGGAAAGAGAGGTCTCAATTCCTACAATTTAGGAATTTGAGTTGTAAACCATTGGGGGAGGCTGTAGACACGTTTTCAGGGTAATTTTGAAGGGGACATAAATAGAACATTAATTTTTTAAATAAGGAAAAACACACACAAAGAGATTCATTATTCAGAAACACACACTGTTCTCAATTTAAGATGTTTGGCTAAACTTTTTCAATTCAGTTCGAGGGGATATTAATTCCTATCACATATTGATGGTACAATCGATAAAGTAATGTAATTTCTTTCCTTTCTATGGATTTGATTTTTTTATTATGTTTTAGTGGAATATGATATATGATTCGTTTAATTTACTTCAGGCCTGGTAGATTGATTGAATTGATATCGATTGCTAGAATTAGGGACTGTATTACGTAATAGATCTGTTCCTAATCATTCAGTAACGATTAGTAATAAAATATTGTGGATAAACTTTCTATTTTATTACTTGAATAACAAAACCTAAGTTTAATAATCCAAGCTTGTGAGATTGTTGCTTAGATTAACCTAATTCTTTAGAACTTAAAGCAACCATTACATTAAATCTGGAGAGCTTGTTCTAGGCTGTCTAATGGTTAGGGACTATTGAAGAGCATGTTTCATTAGTCAAATTTAAGGGGAATTTCGGGTAGTAGAGCTTGTTATTACCTAGGGTTGATACGTCCATGAAAGGGTAGGATTGCGTTGCAATTGAGAGTATACATTGATTGTGAGGATGATATTGAACCGAGAACTGAAGTTGTTTTTATATTGATTTTCATTCATAATTTTGGTTTGATAATTAATTAGTTTCGCGTCCTTGATTTTCCAAACCCCTAATTTATATTTTGGTTATTTAGATCAATTAAATTTAAGAATTTATTTTTCGTGAAAGTTGTAGGATTTAATTTTTAAACAATTGGAATTTAGATTCAGCTACTTCCCTGTGGGATCGACCCTTACTCATGTTATCTACTAGTTAATAATTAGGATTAAGGTATATTAATTTTGTAGTGTTGACGACACACTATCACTCAGCTTCTACCTACTTCGTGAAATAATTCAACGTGACCACTGCAAATTTGACTCCTCATTTCCCTTGAGGTAAAGGGCCGATAAGATCGATTCCCCACATGACGAATGGCCATGGACTAGTCAATGTTGTTAACTTTTGTGGGGGAGCTCTAGGGATATCTACGAACCTTTGACATTTATCACATCCGCGATCAAACTTAGCCACGTCCTCATGTTTTGTTGGCCAATAATACCTCTGGCACAATACTTTATACTCTAAGAATTGTCCTCCGTAATGATTGCTGCACATACCTTCTTATATTTCGCGTATAATGTACTTTTCGTCCTCACGATCGACGCACCTTAATAATGGAGAATTGTAGCCAGTCTTATATAACTTATCATTTATTATTGTGTAGCGAGCAACTTTGGTGCGAAGAGTGCAAGGTTCCATTTTATCTTCCGGCAAAATTCCATCTTGGAGATAAGCAATAATAGGATCCATCCATGTGGGTCGCTGCTCTGTGGACATCATTGTTGATCCCAGATGGCCTATACTAGGATTCGGCTTAAATTTTACCGGTATTTGTCCAAAAGATTTGCTCTTAATTAATGAAGCCAATCGAGCTAGAGCGTCAACGACTGTATTTTTTTCCTTGGGGATTTTTCGGACATTATATCCTTGTAGTGATTGAAGTTCGACCTTTACTTTTTCTAAATAAGTCATCATTTTCTCCCCTTTTACTTGATACTCCCTCGACATTTACAATATGACCAATTGGGAGTCACTAAAAACTTTCACCACACTAGCACCCATTTCCTCGGTAAGTCTAACTCTGGAAAACATCGCTTCGTATTCGGCTTCATTATTCGAGGCATTGAAACCAAAATTTACTACGACTTGAATTTGTTTGCCTTCTGGACTTTCTAGCATTAGCCTGGTGCCCGATCCCTTTTCATTAACAATTTTGTCAATGTACAAAACCCATTCAGTCATCTTTTTCAATTTCTCATTCGTTTCTTCCGAATTTTCCTTATCATTTTCCTCAGGCACATACGAGAATTCTGCCACAAAATCCGCTAAAATTTGCCCTTTTATAGTCGTTCTTAGGAAGTATTTAATATTGAACTGACTTAGTTCGACAACCCAGTATGCTAGCCTTCCCGACAACTCAGTTTTTTGCAAGACTTTGCGAAGTGAAAAGTTCGTCAGTACATGAATTGTGTGCGGTTGAAAGTAAGGTCGCAATTTTCTGGAAGCAACGCAAGAGCCAAAGCCAGCTTTTCCATTTCTGGGTATCTTGTTTCCACATCAATCAACTTCATGTTTACATAATACACCAGCCATTGCACCCAATCTTCTTCTCTTACTAATGCTACACTAATCATATTTGGGGACACAACCAAATATAACAGTAAAGGTTGTGTCCCAGAAATGGAAAAGGGTATTATACCCCTTTTGAACTCTTGCGAGGCATGTGATAAAATCCATAGATATATTTTCCCATTTCCATTCAGGAATGCTGAGTGGTTGAAACAATCCTAATGGTCTCTGGTGTTCTGCTTTAACCTGCTGACACACTAGGCATTTTTCTACATAATCCCCAATATCATTTTTCATACCTGGCCACCAATAACGTTTTTTTTAAATCCTAATACATTTTGGCTCCCCAGGGTGGGCAGTATACGGTGATGGGGACATGATCGAGCAACCTATTGTCGTAAAGCCGACACAAAATTCTCTTTACATTCTGGTGGTCCCGATTACGAGAAGTCGAGCTAAAAAGGTGCAACATGCCTTGTCAAGCTTAATTGAAGAACTTGAAGGCAGAAGAGCAATGCATGAAGCTGAGTATGCCTTAGAGGGATCCAAAAAGATTGTTAACAAGATTGAAGCTCAAGTCCAAATGGAAGTTTAATCGTTGCTTTAATTGAGTTTATTGGTGCATTGGAATGGAATTGAGATTAAAGCTTGAAAAAATTGAAACTGGCTGTCATTTTCCAAGGCCATGGTAGTGGAATGAATAGAGAAACTAAGAAGGCAGAAATAACCATGACCTAGGCTGTGGAACATTAATTTCGACCACGACCAGGGTTGTGTTGCGCACAATTATGACGTTTTTAGGTTATTTTGTTTCCTTTTTCACTTAGGACTCTTTATGATATTTAAGGGTAGTTGAGATTAACTAAAAGGGTTGTTGAATTTTATTTTTTCGAAGATTAATGAAATAATAACGTTTATTTTCAAGATTGCATCTTGAATCCTTGAACTTATCAAGAACCACCAATTGTTGTGCCATTCTCCCGTGAGACTTATTAATCTAAATCAAGATTGTGGCATTTCAGATTATCTATACCAAGGTTCGGACGATAGATTCGTTTCGGGTTGCGGTTCTTCGAATTCTAATTGTTCCCCAATTCTTTACGTTCTTGATTGACAGATTTTCTTCGCAAATCGAAGGAGTTTTGTAATACTTGAGCCAAGGTACGTAAAATTATGCATTTTACATTCCCATACACTTAGAATAATCCACTTGAAAAGTCCTTAAAAGAAATTGCTTGGAAATAGACTAAAACTTCAATAAGGGCAAAATGGTCTTTTCATAAGGAATTAGAAGAAAAAGTGGGGATTCAAATGAAAGTTATTAAGGTGAAAATTATGAGTATACCAAGGGTATTTGTGTAAATGCTTGAGTGGCAAAATGGTAATTTTCATCAAAGGATATAAATGAAATTTTTAGAAAAGATAATAATATTATAAAAAAGAGATATTTTCATTTCATTGAATCTTCTCCTTCCTTCCTCCATTGCCGATTTTCAAGCTCTTTTCTCCCCCAAATTTTCTTCAAATTTCAAGCATAATTCAAGTGTTTTACGGCTAATTGAGTTAGGACTTTTCATCCTAAGGTGTTCTAAGTTATGGGTAAGGCTTTTTCTTTGAATTTTATTGATTAATTCATGAGATCTAAAATAGGTATTTTTTTGTTAGATTGAAGAAGAAGAAGCAAAGGATTCGTGCAAGATTTTGGCTTGATTTGAAGCTTTCCATGGTAAGTAAATCATGGAAATGGTGAATTATCCATGAGAATAAGAAATCAAAGCTTTATGTCAATTTGTGAATGTT
>WYDK02000051.1:2739087-2754597 GCA_009867345.2 Toxicodendron radicans
GTGCGTGCACGCATGTTTTTATTTTATACAGGTTTTTACACTGTGCATATTTAACACTGATAGCGTTATTTTCTATCTAGGTAGTAGTGAGTATAGACTCATTACAAAGCATCTCCCTATCCTAACTCCATGCCCCTCTCAGCCCTTCTGGGACCACATCCATCCCCCTTTTCAGTAAGATATTCAGATCATGTAACAAATGGGAGCAAAGCTTTTGATTTCAAAGATGCATTCAGTAATCAGTTCGATCTATCCATTTGAAAAATGTGTTTGTCTACCTATGACTTGCAGACTTAAAAAATGGTTGCTAAACTTGAATTTCCCTTCGGACTTGGCTATTTCTCAATAGAATAGGAATATAATAATGCATGTATCAGGACTCCTACTTTATTCTCTTGGGTGGCTATGAAACTACCTCTCTCTTGATGGCCATGGTTGTGCATTTTCTTTCTCACTCACCCAAAACATTACAACAATTAAAGGTAATTAATATAAGAATTTTACTTCTACATGCAATTTCATTTTTCTTTGCATTAATTTACAAAAAATATATATGATTTTTAAATTTATTCTTTTATCGTGTATAACTTGAGCATCAAAAGATAAGGAGTATCAAGCAAAAAAATGAGTGTTTGAACTGGGAAGATTATAAGAGAATGGATTTTACTCAAAATGCAAGAGACTTATTTCCCTTTTAGATACAACTTTTTTTTTTATATAATATAACTTTTAGTTTCTAGCATGTGTGCAAATGATGTGAACTTGCTTTTAATTTCTCTTTGTGGAGCTTAATTTAATTAATTTTGCAGATCGAAAAATGAAGAGGAAGACCAATCCATGACATATCCATACGTGGAATTTCAAAGATGACTTGTTCTAAATGTGGAACGTTTATTTGAGGTTGAGAAGAAGTAGTGATAATGCTCTATCATGCTTTGGATATTAATGGGCTTTTTACTTTTTTTTTTTTTTTTTTTTTTTTTTTTTTGTGGAGGAAGCTCAGTCTATTTCTAATGCCAGTATTAAATAGACGTTGTAACCGGTGTAATATCTGGTGTTTCTTTGCCAAGTTTTGGTACATAATAATAAATTATAATCAAAATCTCTTTAAACTCTTGATATGTAATCAATGATCTTGTTATTATTAAATGTACTCAATGCTTTCTATAAAATTAATTACAATTATAACAAAAATTAATTAAAAAAATTTAAAAATTAAATAATTAAAAAAAATTATTATTAATTTAACGACGAATTAACAACGGATGAGTTTAACGATAGATTTACGATAAAATTTTAACGACATTGAGTAATGTTGTTAATCTGACATTAACTAATGACGGACTAACGACGGTTTTCCAATGCACACGTGGCAAATTTCGTCTCCATATAGCGACGTATTAATGACAGAATAATGACGGATTAACGACGAAATTTTCATCTCCAAGAAGTTGTTCCAAGCCCATTTATTTTCACGATTTAGCGACGGAGAATGTTGAAATTAACGATGGATTTTTTATTCCGTCGTAAAATTTTTAATGATGAGCATTTTAACGACCGATTTTTTCTGTTGCAAATCTGTCGATAAATTGGTTTACCGACGGATTCATCTTATTTACTGACGGAAATTTTTGTCGGTAAATAGCAATTTTCTTGTAGTGATGTGTGTGTGTGTGTGTGTGATGTGTACACACACACACACACACATATATGTGTATATTGATAGGAACTTGAAAATGCATTATTATTTGGTGATTTATTAAGATTATTTGTTTGAAAATTAGTTTAAATTGTGAAATTTAAGTTAATTAATTCATAAATGTCTTTTATGAGATCAGGGGTTGTTTTGAGTATTTTCAGGTAATTATTCATATTCGGATGAATCACAATGTCAGCGACGGAGTTTGTGACGAAAAGGAACGAATGGTGCAAGAATTGGAGTTGAAACGCAAAAGTTATGGTGCGTTGGAGATGAGAATTTAATCTTGGAATTTCTTCAGGATGAACTTGGTTCAGTGTTTTGATCATAACTTGAGTTGTGGATCTTGGAATTAGATGATTCTTATGGCGTTGGAAAGCTGATTTGGAGAGATGAAATTTTTGTGTTGATGACTTTGTCAAATAACGATCTCTGCAGTGAACACTTCTGTCGCCGCAGCAATCGCACTCACATTTGTTTGGGCTGTGTAAAGCCTGGTCCGAATTTTACTTGTTTTTGTTGAATTAAACTTTTTCCTGTTCGACCCACAAACCCTAGACTATAAATATAAGTTTTTAATTAATTTTGAGGGAGATTGGAAAAGAGAGGAAGATCCGTTCTTTGGAGATTATGACAACAATTCTTTGAAATTGTGATTCTTTAATTAGAGAAGTTTTCTTTTCTTTCTTTTACTGATGTTCATAGATACATGGTTGTTTTGTTTATTAAGAGTATGAACTAAATTTATTTTCAAGGGCTAAGATGTTGTTGTGCAGGGTTTTTCGGAAGAGTCCGCCTAAAGCTGACGGTCGGAGAGTGATATCTAGGGAAGGCGGCAAGCCGATCATTGTCTATTCAGGAAGCTTGTCTGAATCAGCCTGCCAAGTAAAACCACCAATCGTTGCAATAGTTCGACAGGAAACTCCGAGTCATCACAACAAAAGTGTTCAATGAACTTACAGCTAGTTGATATGATGAATCTTATCCCTTGATGATAGGGATGTGATCGGATTCAAATTCCATATCCTCATCCAATCCCATAAAATTCGAGATTGTATTCCTTGTTGAGACGAAATTACATTTTAGTTCAACTTACCATGTATAAAAGAACACTATAAAAACCCTTATTGATATGAAAAAAGGGGGATCGGGGATTTCTAGAAGGTTACAAATTATTCAATAAAAACATTATAGTTACAGTAAACGTAGGCTCTCAATATAGAGGCTGACCCACTTTAAAAATCTCTTTGTTCTTTATTTATGGTTCTGATTATTGTCTATTGCTGATTATTCTAAACCACGTATACATCCGTTCCGGTTTCGATCAAGGTCAACCGGATCTCTCTGGTTGGTGCGAATTTTCATATCAACAGATGTAGCCCAATTTATGAAATGTGTCAACTATTTTGTTGTTGATTTTTATTTAAGCATTTTTCTAAGTTTTATTATTGCATATAATGCTTTCAATTCTTATGGATCCGAGAGTTGAATGATTTAATAAGTTAAGTTGAGATCGAGAGATAAAACCTAATTAGTCTAAGGTAATAATAAAATCATAGATTGAGCGAACGCTAGATATAGGTTATCATGATCTGTGAGACTCTGGTAAATTTCATAAAAACTTAATGATCTTTTAACTTCTAAATCCATTTTAGAGATATCTTGGGTTGTTGATTAAGAGTTAATTTGCTAATTGTTCGAGAGAAAGTTAGTGAAAAATTAGGGAATTTGGCCTTTAGAATACGCTTAATGAGTTAGCATAAAGATCGAGATTATTTTAAATGAACCCCAAAAGTTCAAAAAAATTAATTAGGTCATAAAGCAATAGTAGGCCGGTCCACCATAACCAACTTAACCCACACCATCAAGCCCATTAATACCATTTATTCTATTTGGCCCATTACTCCTTCAATAATTTAATTTCTCAAACCAAGTGATTGTGTCTTATTATCTACGGGTTAATTCCTTCAATTAAATCTAAACACTATTGAATCTATTTACTTCTATTAAATCTAATACAATTTTAGTTAAGTCCAACGCAAATTCTTACACCCAACAATTTAATACAATTGGGCCATATAAATATTAACAACCCAGCCTAATAACATAAACAGATTTATCCAAATCCAAACAATATCTGGGCCTCATTTTCTTTTTACAACCCAATAAGGCTTTCAAAACTCAAGTCCACTCATTCACTTATTTAACTAAGACCTAAAAAATCTGGGCCTTATTTTAATAGGCCCGCCAGTAACAAAATTTAACCCACTAAGCTCCAAGCTCAAAAGCCAATTTTTATGAACAAACCATCCAAAATTAAAACTCAACCAATAATCTATTAAATATATAATATACAAAAAAGGATTAATTGATGTCATAAGTGTCCATTCAACCAGTCTTTAATAAATATTCGGCCAACAGTAAACAATCACACTAACTCATTCTCAACAATAATTTTTCAGGAAAAGAAATTCATGGCAAACAAAAGTCCATACAAGCAGCCAGCATACACAACATTTGAAAATCCCAATAAATCCTAAATATGAGTCACAAGCAACAAAATAAATTCACCTCCATTTCCTGTTCACTTCGGTCACTTCCTTTCATGCTTCCGGCCATAGTAAACCAAATAACCATAAGTTTTCCCATAAACAACCAAGTTTCAAAACATAACACAATCAAGAAATAAAAATACATCCACCAATTTTATAACACAAGTTCATCACATGAAACATTTTAACTTTCTTTATTCTTTGTGCTTTATAAACTAAGACTTACCCTAAACCTCAAGTTGTCTTAATCCTTAATCCTAATCCAATCCAACTTCATTTTATCTTAGCCTTTGTCCATAAATAGCAAAACAATGAAGGTAAATTTACCAAAAGTAAGCAAATGCCACAAGAAACAAATTGCTCAGATCCATGAAAGTCTAGTTAACATACAGTATATAAATATCCACTATTATTTGGTACCAAAATTATGAAAAAATAAATAATGTGATTGATGGCAACCTCACAACCTACCAATAGAAACTGAGACAAAACTGACCCAAAACCATAAATCAGGTACAAAATCACATATAAAATGGGACAGCATGCATAATATCATGAAATTGGACTTAACTCATGGTACCACAAAGGCACAAACAATCCAACAATTCAAAGTCGACAATTCTATAACTCGTTGGACCCAACAAATAATAAGCAACTTCGGAATTGGAATGAAGCAAGCACACATTGATAATATACCTATTCAAATTTTAATTCAATAATAAGATGCAAGCACCCAAATATTCAAAATACAAGAAGCAAATAGGGTGAAAACTATGCTCAAACGATGAAAAAACTTTCTCTAAACATAATGAAAAATACATTACAGAAGCAATACCATTAAAGAAGTCAGTCAGTCTGCTACATGTTTGACGGAATGTATGTAAGCAACGATTTTAATGAAATGGGTGTGTGAGCTTAAGTATTGAGATAAAAATTAAATCCATCAACTAAAGTTTCAATCTTTGTAATAACAAGACTATTGAATCGGTGAAGAAGGAGAGCATACCTAAAACGGAGTTGTGCGCAAAGACACTAGAGAGAATCCACTGACCTTTGGTGACGGTAAGAGAAGCAAACTGAGTGTGCAGTAAGAAACTCATTTAACCAAACACAAAACAAACCCATAAAGAGAACCCACAGATCCCACCAACATAACAAATAAAACCCCATCCGATTCCCAGAAACCCATAAACAAAAGCATCAAAATTCGAAAAAATTACACAACAAGAGTATGAAAGATGAGATTTTTACCGATCTAAAAACATAAATATGGAAATCGAGAAGGAACACACAACACACGAATCGACGCTGTATGGCAAAGCAAAGGCTCTAGAGGACGGCGCAAACGACAAAAATAGAAAAGATTATGGCGTGATTTGGACGGATTTTGCCTTAGACGGCAATGGGAATTTCAATCGAGAGTTAGGGTTCATCAACAAATAGAATTTGGGGAATTTTGCGACATATATCTTTAGGTTTCCAACGGATTAACGATCGATTTTTCCGTCGTTAAACTAAAATAAAATTAGTTAAGACAACGTCGTTTAGCAAATCCGTCGCTACTCCGTTCCCAAATTAATACTTGTAACTACATCGCAATGTTTAAGGACAAACGACGTAGTTTTAATAATCTATTAGTAAGCTGTCGTTAATTATCGACTAAAATTTTCTGTCACTAAGCTGTTACTAACTTAATAAATATAATTAATGCAGACGAAAACGACGTCATTTTATCTACCCGTCGGTACTTTTAATATAACATTTTTATTTCCGTCGAATTAACGATGGAATATTTGGAAACGGATATTTTCCATTCCAAACCCGTTGTCAAGGTTTTGACGCGATTTGCGTGCCATAATTTAATAACGGATTAACGATGACCCTTTTTATCGCCGTTAATTCCATCACTAAGCCGTCGCTAATCCCTTAATGATTTGCATTTGTTAATATTTGCATTTATCCTATGGTATTCTGTCGAAAAGTACTGACGGAAATATTCGTTTACTCAAACTGTATTATTATTTGTGTGATTTCATACACTTGCGAAACCTCTATAAGGCCACCTTCTGCTCCTTGTTGTACATCGACAACATTTTGTCTCCGTCGGCACTGGCTTGGTCTTTGTCCTCCTGAATCAGGCAAAGTTTGTCCATGAACTTGCACTCTTTCATTAAGAGGCGAGCATCGGTCGAATCCTTTTGCGTAACGCGCTCGACTTGCAGGATGGTGAGCTCTTCCTCCAGCTTTTGAACCCTCTCTTCCGAGGATTTCTTGATCTCTCTGGCTTCTTCGAGGATGTGGCTAGACTCCTCGAGGGTAGAGTAAGAATCCTTGTAGAGGAGGTGGAACATGGTAAACGTCTACATCCAAAATGGAAAAAGCAAGGTTAAGAGAGGGAACAAGCGAATGGATAATAAACTGGAAGGGAAAGAAATCAAATCATACCTTAGAGCCCATGCTGACTAAGCGCTGCGATTTTCAGGGCGGAGAGCATTGCTGGTACTCCTCAAAACACTCGGGAGTAATGATATCCTTCAAAATAGATGCGTCAAGGGAAACAAGATGATAAAATATATCTTCTATTACCCAACCTTATCACGTTGTTCCCCTACCATATGAGGACTTCTATACTAAGGAAACTCAATCCAAGGCAAACTCCTTGACACTATATAAAGGATGTCTCACATCTGGTTTATTCATCTTGAAACCCTCTTTAATACTTATTTACTGCTTATTTCCATCTCAAATACCCCCACAAACTCAAGTGCTGAAGTGCTCTGGCTTACCCTTGACCTCTGTTTTCTCTATCGTAGGATCATTCTGCCTCTACAACAAAAGCAATTTCTAGGGTTCATCAAACCACACTAATCAACCAAAAGGCAACCTTTCAAAGGGCTTTTTAGGGATAACATGTTTTTTTTTTTTTTTTTTTTTTTGGTTTTTGGTTTTTCTCAATTGCTTTGAAGCAAATTTGATAAGTTCTATTAATGCTAAAGGTTTAATCTTATGAGTGTGAGGTCCCAAAAGGGCCTTTGCTAATTAAAGTTTTGAGAAATTGACATACAAATAATTTTTGATTACAAATTTAGAGGCAAAATCATGTTGACTTCATGTGGCAAGATAATTTATTTTAATCAGTGTTATTAAACTACATTAATGCTTGTAAATATCTTTGCAATATATACAATGTGACATGTAGGGACTTGTCTCAAATTTCACTTCTGTGTTCTGCTTTATGACCGTGACTGCATTCAGTAATTCTTTTACATCTTTTCAATTATCCCTCTCAAATTTGATTATTCAATAAATGATATATACAAATAGAATTAACAAACAAAAGATTCTCTTCTATAAAAGCAAAACTAAAAACTGTAATAATTGACTATTAAGAAAATATATATTAATAGTGATTGAAAGTAATATTATTATAAGATTAATTTTGAATTTTTAAATGAAGTAAGATAGGACAAGAATCAATCCAAAGTTTGATTATTTCTATGTTATAGAGTGTGCATGCATGCATAGAATTTTTAGTAACCGTCAACCAATTAACTCAATTTCAAGTAATTAACTACATTTAGATGACTAAAAAACAAGAACACTGACCAATAGGGAATATTTAATATTAATTAATAACTAACAACTTTAAAGTAATGATAATGAAATCTTGATAATCGAGGTCAAAACAATCGCCTCAGATCATGACAGTTGAGATCTTTATTAGATCCATTTTTAATTAATTACCACAAAGAAAAGAAGCTTGTGGCTAAAACCCTAGCCCGAAAGTGACCAGTTGAGGCAAAGCGATTCGTCTCCATTCAAGTTTTCATCATAAAATAATCTTCTTAATCTCGTATATATTCTCTTGCATCGTTGGTATAATGCAGATGCAGTGCAGCCCCAACATTTAAAAACAACTAAAAGAAATGGCCATCTCACTCGACGCCCGGCCGGCTTATACATATATGACAAGAATAAGAAAGAAATGCCTCGTATAAGTGCATATTTGTTACCTCATTTCTTTCATAATTTCATGTTCATTATCTACTGCGCTTATTTACACGTACATTAATTTGAAAACATTTATTTCATGGGCTCCATGCATCCTGATTCAAACTCAACTAAATTAGTGTGGGGCAAATTAATCACGTGCTGGTAGCTATCAACTCCAAGGTTGACCATATTACGGGTCCACTTCTCAGTTTCTGGGTATAAGATAGATTGATAGGATAAACCAGTAACCATGACAGTCAATCCCTGAAGTTTGCAAATATTTAGCCAAGTTAATGCGGCTTCTATTATTGAAAGGAGTCAAAATCAGCAGCCATGAGATAATTTTTTAAATGCATTTTATTCTTTTTAGACTAGCAATATGTTCATCAGAAGTTGTGGCAGCACGCACATGAGCTGTTTAAAATATATATCAACCAAAATTAATTTGGATACTCATCTAGAAGTCTTTTTATTATATATATATATATATATAATGAGTTAATTAAATGACTAGTAGTACAAGTTGAAAAGGGATATATATCATGGAGCTGTACTGCCCATGTTCACCCTTACCATAAGGCCTAGTGACCAAACCCTAAATACATAGAAGTGAAAAGAACAAATTATTAAGCTCTATTACATAAGTAAACTTCTAATTATTGCTGCTTCGGCACTATCGTTGTCTGTCGAAGCCAACAGCGCCGATAAACGGTCGCTTAGATCATCAACCTCTCTGTGTAAGCTTCTAATATAGTCACAAGTCTCCTGTAAAATCTTAGAAGCTGATACCTGCATGCCCAAAATTATCACTAGTAATTAATACTCATGGATTTTTATTAAGTGAACAAGTAAACCAAAATGTGCTATAGTAACTATGTGAATGTGATGCATACTGTTTGTTAATATACAAGGGAACATATTTAGTCCCACACCTCAACTTGTTGCACCACAAGAAAATAAATGAGGGTGTGAGAATATACGACTTATCTACAATAACAAACGAAGGCCACACAAAAATGTGTTCCATGTTGGAGAGAGAAAAGACCAAGCTAGCTACCTTGTCGGAGCGCCGAGACCGAACCTCAGGAATAAGTTGTTGCAGTTTTGAAACAAGATCGCTGATCTGATCATCAGTGATGCTTGAAACTCCCGACTGCCTGGAACGCGACCTTCTGCTTGACATACTCAACTAAGATATGTATATATATTTATGTGTGTGTGTATATATATAGAGAAGTGTCAGACAATACAAGTAGATGTATTTTTGTCAGTGAAACGAACTAAGATATATATATGGAAGGAAAATGAGAGGGAGAGAGAGAGGGAGAGTGAGAGAGAACAAGTCTACTTAAAAAGAGGATTGTTTGGGACAAGTTATGGACAGAGAGATAAGATAAACTGAAAGAAAAAAAGGAAAATGTGGGAAGAAAGTTTGGGGGAAGTAGTGACAGTGTTATTGGGGTTGAAGAAGACAATTGCATGGGAGAAAGCAGTGGGCTAAGCTTCTTATTAAATAGGGTTTTGGGGAGAGAGTGAAATCAAGAGTAGAGATACGCCATACTGTCCTTCTCTATGTGTTCCCAAACTGGGGTTAAGCTCAAGTGGGTTACGAACAATGTGCTTTTTTATCCGCCAACGACCCGACCCTCTATGTGTCAGTCTCACCACGCATGCCCACGTTATCTTATTACTTCCTGTCACTTGAAAAAATTTAATTAAATAATGTATCTATATTATTTAATTCTTTCTATATAAACAAAATTGTTGCTGCTACTACTACTGTACATATATACACTCATATAATAATGATATAATTTTCTTCAGTTACAGTAAACAGTAGCGGGTGAAAGTCTTAACTAAATTTGTCTGAGTTGAAGAGAGTGTGACATTGTTGACCAGTCAGAAATCATTTCTCCATACTCTTCCATAATTTGGGTTACGACTCGGCACGTGTAGTCTCGTAATCTATGCGTTACACCGAACCCGATTCCTCGGCAAAATTTCCTTGCTTATGTTAGTCTAATTAATTAATTGTGTCTCCAGAATGAGGCAATCTAGTTTAGCAGAGTCATGAAAAACACCCCTTTTTGGGCATAGAATCTCACTTCAAGTTCCTAAATTTATCTTTACGCTATAGCCTGTACCTGACTGTGATCTCATCTCAGTTAGATACTCCTCTGTTACTTTTAATTATAAATTAAATTGGTGGTTTTGTCTTCTTATAAATTTGTTACTTGCTGTAATTTATATTGTAAATAAGGAGCTTTACATAATTACATGTATGCATGTGACAGATATATCTGGCAATTTTTCCGGCGAGATTCCTGGTATAAGTCGGCTTGTCGACGTAACCAGGTCTTGATAAACGCCATGGATTGAGTATCATTTGTTGAAGAGCAATCACATCTCAACAGTATTTCTAAGGGTGTGTTTAGTTTGAAGTAAAATAAGATTACCATATTAATATATCTTTTAATCTAATCATTATCACGTTTGTTTATCAAATAATAAAATATTTTAGTAATCTTCCAACATCAATAGTGGTTACTATTGATAATATAGGAGATAATCAGATTACCAAGTCATCCAATTTTTATTCTAATTTTACTCATAATTAATAATCATTTCAGACATAAAGACAGTCATATGTCTATTAAATAACAAATTTAATTTTATTTAACCAAATATTATTGTTAAAAATTTTTAAAGTAATATATTTTTCCAATAATCTAATATTATCAGTAATAAAATATTTTCCTAAACTAAACACACCATAAGAATTAAATCTTATACATTAGTAACGATATTCATAATTTTAATTACCATCATTTAATTTTTTATCTCCATATACACTACTAATAATGCAAATTAATTTTATCTATATATATATAATATGTCATGTCAGAATACAGTAGTAATTTAAAAAAGTAAAACAAAACGCTACAAATAAGCGGGCATCGAATGCCAGACACGCGATATAATTACGAATTATTGAACTTTAATTGACTATTTCCAGTTCATATACACGGTCGTCCAAATTATGCAAGGATTATCCCTTTTGTTTTATTATGAAAGCTTAAAATCCAGCGCGTAATTAAGGTTCAGATGAACCAGCAGAATATCTGCCTAGCTAGACAGCTAGACCTACAATAATGAGATGAGAAAACAATAAGTTTAATTAGGCCGCCGCAAGTATCAAATTAATGACTAATATATCTCTCACGCGAATCATTAATTTCAGCTCTAGCGATCTCCCTTCAAATTGTAAAAAGATACATTTGTTTTGAAAAAAGTAATGTCTGCATGCATGTGCAGCCTGTACACACCACTATATATAAATTGAAATCAACTATATATAGATAAACACATTTACCTTCTAAATAGTCGCTGGAGCATGAAATGCGCGCATACAGCTTTGTCAAAACTGGTGTCCAAGGACCAGAAGCAATGCATTATCCACCTTTCACAAATGGGTTTGTCAATGAAGTTTCACGATTTCCTTTGATTTAAGGGAAGAGATATTACCAACTGCTTTGGCATTGTCCCCCTCCTCATTACTGTTTGGCCGGTGATTTGACTTCAAAAATTTATATTCATTCATTAGCGGACTATATGCACGATTACTTATTAATTATTTGTTTATCCGGCTCACTAATCTCTTTTAATAATGTCATAAGTTCTTCAATTTATTAATTTAACCACTAAGAAATATTTGAACATGAACGCTACCTAGCCGCTCAGTAATTCCTTATTTATCTATGTATTTTCTTTTCATGGTGTTGATGGCATATATATTTTAGGAATATTAATTTTTAGCAGATACGAAATCGTTGTTTCACTCTAAATCCAACATTTGTATTTGTATGATCAGCCGAATTCTTTCATTGGCTATAACACATAGGGGGCGTTTGATTTAGAGAATGTTGTATTATTCGAAATGCTAAATTAATGAGAAAATAAATTACCTTAAAAATTACTAGAAATGTTATAGTAAATATGTTTGATTAGATTGGAATAAATTGGTGGGTATGTTATATTAATATTTTTTGTTGTCAAGAATAAAAGAATTCTTGGAGAAGCCTTTTACTGAATTGTCATTCTTTATTATTATTTAAACCCCCTACATTTGATAATTTAGCTAAAACACCCTAACCACTAAAGACTACTGCCAGCCATTGGCCATGGCTCGCCTTGCCGAAACAGCGCATGACAGATCGGATTTGGCCGGTCGTGCACCAATCTGGCCATTTCCTCTAGATCCATGGATATGCATCAATTAATTTTGGGGCCACATTATCACAACTGCAATTGTGATTCTAGCTTTGTTAGTTGGAAGAAGGGTGGAATGATGAATGGTTTGATACAAAGAGATGTAGTCCCCCAGAAATTATTGAACAAGTTTGAAGATCCATGGATCTGGCCTGAAACGGCTAAATTTGCACATAGTCTGCCACATCAAGTCTGCCTTGCGCCGTTCTGGCAACGACAGATCGTGACCAGCAGTCGACAATGGTCTTGGGTGGCTAGGGTGTTTTGGCTAAATTCATGTAATTTATTTTCAGAACAAGGGCATTACTATCCAAAAATTTTATTACTTAGGGGTAAAATTGAAACAAAATTAAGATTACTCAGTAATCTTAGAATATCTAGGAAAATTGTGGTATTTAGATTACCACCTATATAATTTATAGCGATTACTATTGATATTGGAGGATTACTAGAATCTTTTATTACTTGACAATCAAACATGATAATGTCAGTAATATAAGATGACATTACTAGAGTAATGAGGGATAATCCCTTACCAGACGAACCCATAGAGTTAAATCTTGTAAGTTCTTTTGTCAAATCATGAATGTTGTTGATTGTTTGTTTTAAAGCACAATATGCAAGTGTTCTTCATTGTTATCACATTTTGTTTAAATGTGTGCACATTTCGATATCTAAGCTTGTTGCATTTATGTGTGGACATTTGGTTTGGTTGTGTTAACATCTGAGTATACTCATCTCCTATGTACAGGTGGCATTATTTCACATTTATCTTGCTCACTATGTTTAATATTATCTTTCATACTTTGTGTGTGAAATATTCTTTTACAGGTGTCACAATATCCTGATGTCGTCTTGTAAGGTGAGTGAAATTGTGTGTGATCTAGCTTAAGATAGAAAAAGTTAAAATGCCACATGTTACATAAAGATTGGTTGATGTAGGGAGTATATAAGTTTATCTTCTTCCTTGCATGATTCTTTGGTAAACCTGAATATTCATTTCCTTTGTTCTCTGAATTTTCTGAGAGTTTTTTCTCATTAGGTTTCTCTTTATGTTTGATTGTTCATCATTTTGATCATCTCACTTTAATTTATGATTTGTTTGTATGGAACATTATTCCTTTTTTTTTTTTTTTTGGATAAGTAATAATGCATTAAAAGAAAAAGAGAAAAAATGTAAAAGGCCTAAAAAAAGGCGACCATCCTACCTCAAGAGACCTTGGGTTAGGAGACAAAAACGAAAGTATAATCTATCCAAAGAGATTCCTCTTGTTTGGCAATTTAAACAAGAGGAATAACCAAACTACATAGAGAGTTCATCAAGCCAATAATGTAGCGAAGAAACAATATAAATGCACTCACCTTTCTCAGGACAAGCCCCTAGATTAGGCACGATTGAGGCATACACATAACAAAGAGAGAATTTATAAGTTCCCAAAAATACATAATGGAAGTCCCCATCTATGAGCAAGTTGTATGCTATCCCCTGACTTCTTAACTCTCCTAAGCTTTATATCTCACCGCGTATCTAATAAGATTGAAGATGGAGTGGTCATCTTGAGCATCTCCACTAAACACCCTATTATTTCTCTCCCTCCAAATCTAGTAGATTGTAGCACCCAAACACAATTTACCCATCACATACTTAAGTTTATTTTTCCGCCAATTGTTGAATAAGGCCCCGAGTATAGTCCTTCCAAGGAATGCATCTATAGCCAATTGACACATGTTAGTGTATGCCTTAGGAACCAATCGCGTTGTCGGTTCTAGGGCACTTTATCTTGTAAATAAATATTTGAAATATCAATAAAAGAATAGTTCTTTTCCACATGTTTCCTTACTGCTTCGATTATTTGATGTATTGATTTACATACATCTTTAACATGTGAAATGTTCAGATGATACGAATCTTTAGAAGATTAAGATCATCAAAGCGTTCCTTACGTAAGCATTGTTAATTGGGCAATAACATTGCATAGTAGGCATGCTTAATGTCTCCATTAAATATCATGTAATGATAGTAGTGTGGGTGATTATAACAGTTATATCATTAGGATATTAGCATGGATGAACAATTAGTGAACTGTTTATTGAATTTGACCGATTATGATGTATCACATGGACATTTAGAATGTGATCAATGATACACTGTAGGATTGTACTAGTGTAAGAGTAATCCTTTGACCTGAGACGTCACGGTTGAATTCGACATAGGATGCATATGATTCATATGGTGTATAAGCATGAGGCTAATCATGTCTTGTGTGAGAAGTCAGTTTGATCATGTGTTATTTATGTGCGAGGACAGGTGATGGTCAAGATGAGATCCGTTGACTTGAAACAGTGTGTTTTCAAGTTCCCAGTTATATGTCAATAAACAGTGGAAACAGTAAACCTCTGATCAGAGTATAATTAAATGTTATATGAAAGGTGGTTTCATGATGACACGTTCCATTGTACTGATTGACATAACGAATAAAGATTGAACTGAGGGTTTTGACAAACCATGAACTCATTCTCGATCGGGATTAGACAACAAAAGGATTTTACTACATGGTACATACAATCGAAAATAAGTTCATTGGAGAATATCTTCATTGTAACTTAGGGGTTATGGAGCATTGCTAGATGCCGACCATAACCAATAGGAGTTTCAACCATAAAGAGTTGTAACGAAACATACCGTAACGTGTTACTGTATTGGGCCTACGACTAGGTTATAATGAATCTAAGAGGTCACACATAATTTCAAATATGAGGGAGAAGTAGCCACATTGAATGGATTATCCAAAGTATGCTAGTACCTACCAAGGGTATTAAAGTACTTTTACAATTATCATTGAATGAGATTCAATGGAGGGTTATAAATGTAATTATGAATAATTTAAGTGTTAAATTGTTAATTGGGATTAAGAGTAAGTCCAATTCATAATTAATATTTTTTCTTTATGCCCAAATGCATTTGACAAAGGGTTGTTATTGCAAGAATATAAACTA
>WYDK02000051.1:2776618-2795915 GCA_009867345.2 Toxicodendron radicans
ATATTAATTCAATTTAATACAATCTAAATTGTAATATAAGGAAATAAAATTATATTTATTCATTTATTTAAAAAAAAAAAAAATTACAACAATTATTGCCTCGTTAAAAACCTCACCAAGAAAAACTCAATTGGGACAAAAACTTGGTAAGAAAAAAAAAAGTACAATAATTTATAATTATTTTACAAAATACAAAAATAAGGAAAATTAGAGTTGACTAGCTAGGACATCCCTCATCTGTATCATCTATATTACAATTTAGAAATGATTCTACTAAACTTTCGTCGATAACCTTGTATTGATCACGATGGCGTGACTGTTCCCAATCGCAAAGACATGTGAGAATTTCAATCATTTTTTGTGAAAGTTTAGTCTTCCTTTCTGACAAAATTCATCCACTTGCACTAAAAGTTTGTTCAAATGAGACGGTTGAGACAGGAACGGAGAACACATCGAAGACAAGTCTAGATCGTATCGAGTAAATAGCTCTTCTGGTTTTCCAATAAGATTCTCAAATACTGATTAAACTCATTACGTTGTATTTGTATGGAGGAAGATGACGAGGAGGAGGGTTCGGTTGTGGTTTGGGATTTGTTCTTCTTCCGCAGCTCATTGTCTACCCCACACCATAGATCCAAAAGAAAAGACAAAAAAATGGCTATATACAAAATACAATAAAAGAAAGGCCAAATAAAACAAAAATTAGAATAGGACAAAAAAACCGCCAACCCGATCGGGTTGAGTCAACCCGGGGGGTTTTTTTGTCTGGGTTATGGTGTATACCCCCTGGTTGACAGGTTAGGGTTGGATATCTCAACCCGCTCTAAAATTTTCCACTGGGCCGGGCACGTCGGGCTGAAATTTCCACCCCTAGATCCAAATAGCAGTGACTCAATATTTATTAGTAATTTAGTATAAAAAAGAAGTGGGTCTAATTGTTGCTCTGGATTTTGTATTAATTTCTATCAATATTGTGCATATCCAGTAGCCGCTCACTTCTCTGTGGAGCGTGAATAGGGTTTAAGCCAACCGTGGAACTTTTCGCTTGTTATTCGATATCTACACAGGAACCAGATTTTGATTAAACTGCGATCAATCCAGTCGAAATATGCTAAGACTTCAACGCATAGTATTAACATCAATAACAAAGACAAAACCCCTTTTGAGCCCAACCACTTTTATCAAAACCCTCTCCTTCAAAACCCCCAAAAATGGTGACGAAGAGTGGAACGACGCGTGGGAAACAGCTTGGCTCCCAGAAGACTTATCTCCGAGAAACAGAGCTCCATGGGAAACAGATGTCAACTTTGGCTCTAACGATTCCAACACCAAAACCATTGTTTTAGGTTCAGATGTTGATGCAGAGACCAAGGCCTTTGTGGAGGACATGAATGAGAACTGGGACGAGAGGCGGAGCAAGACTAAACAAAAGGAGAGTAAAGTTGATGGGAATGGAAATGATAAACTTTACAGTTTGGAGAGTATGAAGAAGGATTACAGATTGAAGAAGCAGAGGATTCATGGTGGTTTGTGGTTGAAGGAGATTGAGAAGCAAGAGGAGGCTAAGTTGGGTGGTGGTGCAGATGATATTGATAGATTGCTTGATACCTGCTCCGAGTATGTTTGATTTATTTGAGTTTTTTTTCTTTCTTTATTATTATTATTCATTTTGCTTAGTTTAGTTTAGGTAGCAAATGATCTGGATTTTGTTTAGGTATTGATTTTTGTATAGGAGTACTATGCTTGGTCTAAGGGAAGTTCAGACTCAACTCAGATTGCGCAACAGAGTTTAGGATTGAATGTAAAATCCAGCAATTATTTTCATGTAATTTGGGTTGCAGCTTTTCAGTTATTTAATTATTACTCATTGAAAATTATTTTGATAGGTGCGTAATCAGTAATCAAACAGAGAAGAAAGATTTTCATTCTTGAGATGATGAGAAATTAGTTGATTTCATTTTGTTCGTAGCATTTCAAGAGACTTTGGGTAGGCTATTGTTGTAATTGCCTGTCTAATAGTTCAATAAATGCAGGATTTTCGACACTGCCAGTGACGAATTGGATAATGCAAAGATCCCAAACACTTCCAAGTTCAAAAACAAGCCTGATGGTTGGGAAACAACCGCGAAGGAACATGATGGAAATGTATGGGAGATGTCACAAAGAGAAGAAGATATTCTCCTCCAAGAATTTGACCGTCGAATAGCATTTTGCAAATTCAAGGTATGATTAGCTGGAATTTTCTTTATATACTAATCATATTGCTGTGTTAATTGTCTTTATATCACTCTCAACATCCCTGCAGATATAATTTGCACAGGTTGAAATATAAATATAGTATCTCTAACTTTTTTCCCCCTGTCATACAAGTTCTTTATCATTGATTTTGCCGCTGCTTTTCTATCTTATGCTTGGTTATTGAATTTGGTGGTGCAGATAGCTAGTTTTATTAAAACTCACATATTTACTCGGAGGAGACCGATAGATGGGTGGAAATACATGATAGAGGAGATAGGACCAAATGCCAGGAAAGGAAAGGGTAGTGTTTCAAGGTTACCAAGTCTATCTGATCCATCAACTCAACCATTCAAGGAGGAGAAGATGCCAATTAACAACAGACTCACTCCCTTGAGAGAAAGATAGTTCATTTCCTGCATCCTCAGATTTGTTATCATTATTATAATTGATTTACTTTTCCGTATAGTTTTTATAGTGCCGTATAGACATTAATAGCTACATCTTCTGTCAAAAGCATGGAATCAGGCTTTATCTATGTATAATGCACCTTCTTGTAAACAATAAAAATTTGACTAACTTGAGACTAAAACATGTGTGTGAATTCTCTCTGAAAGACCAGACTATAAACTGCGTATTATTTTCTCACTGTTTTATAACTTAAAAACAAATTAATGCCTCAGTTGATAGTTGAAAGTACTTATTGAATTCAATTTCTGTTATAAGTTGGTAGCTAGCTGGATATTTTTTTTTTTCCTGGGTGCTTTTCTATGAAGAAGTTTGTCTGTTTGTGTTGCCTTTACTATATACTCAACTACCTCATTAGAAATCAACAATGGAATGGCGTTTTTCTCCTTATGGAGAGAAGAGAAACACGCAAGTTTTGTTATAGACATTCATTTCCTAAACTAGAAAAGTATTCGAGTACTCAATTAAATTTCATGCAATTTAAACTGCGTATTGCTTTGCGAGTTCAAAGTCTACTTTATGGCTTCTGGATTTTGGTATAAATAAATATGAAGAAAATACACATATTTAATTGGATGTATTTATCTGGATAAGTAATAAAATCATGTTAAATTAGAATTATTCTCTAAATAATGAGTTTTTCGCTTGTTCCAACATATTTAGCAAATATACGAGTTTAGCCATTTTAAATTATAATATTCCAACCAAACGACTTCATAAAAGAAATTGCATTCAGAATTGCAATAAATTATCTAAGAGTTCATTCTTTGAAATAAATAAATAATAATTAAAAAAAAATCCCAAAACAAGTACTTACTACTTTGTTGATGGCCTACATAAAATTACAATTGAAAATTTATTTGCCGCAAAAAACCCTCCACTCTGGCCTATGAACTTAGCCAACACCAGCTCACGCCTGAGCAAAAACTTTAGAATTTGGCCCAAAAATCTTGACTTTGACTCTCAATACCTCATTTCTTTATTGAAATCATCCCAACAAATTACTGAAATCTCTCAAATTCATGGCTATATGCTCAAGACTGGACTTGACCGAAACCCCTTCACTTTGAGTAAGCTCCTTGCATCTTCTATACAAAACATACAATATGCAGCCTCCATCTTTAAGCACATTCAGAACCCAAATCTTTTCATGTTTAACACCATGCTCCGGGGATATTCAATCAGTGATGACCCAAAACAAGCTTTTACTGTTTTCAATAACTTGAGGGCTCAAAGCCTTGTGCTTGATCAGTTCTCTTACATTACAACTCTCAAAGCTTGTGCTCGTGAATTGGCTATTATGATCGGCCTGATGATTCATGGGCTTGTCTTGAAATCTGGGTATATGTTGTTTATAAATGTTAAAAATACCCTTTTGCATTTTTATTGCGTTTCTGGGAAAATTGGTGATGCCCACAAGTTGCTTGATGAATTTCCTAAAAAAAATGACTTGGTCGCGTGGAACACTTTGATGGGTGGCTATTTTCATGTTTCTCAACCCACAGCAGTGGTGGATTTATTTAGGCAAATTTGTAGGATAGAGTTGAGGGTTAGTTCCAGTACTATGTTAAATATTTTATGTGCTGTTGGTGACTTAGGATATTTATGTGGAGGAGAGTCTCTTCACGCGCTTTGCATCAAGTTTGGCTTTAATTTAGATTTGAATGTGGTTACTGCTTTGATTGATTTTTATGCAAAACTTGGAGATATTTATTCAAGTCGTAGGATTTTTGATGAGGTTAAGGAAAAGGATGTTATTTTGTGGAACTGTATGATAGATAAGTATGCAAAAGTTGGGTTGCTAGAGGAATCCATAGCTCTATTACGGCTAATGAAACTTGCACAAGTGAAGGCTAATTCATCTACATTGGTTGGGTTGTTATCAGCCTCTGCTGCCTCTGGATCTTTGAGTTTAGGCCAATGCATTTATGATTATGTAGAAGAGGAGGTTTTGGCATTGGATGTGAATCTCGGGACAGCTTTGATTAATATGTATGCTAAATGCGGGGTATTAGATAAGGCTATTGATATTTTTAGGACAATGAAGAACAAAGATGTGAAATGTTGGACAACGATGATTTTTGGTTATGGGGTTCATGGCCAGGCAAGGGATGCTGTTACACTCTTCTATAAGATGGAAGATGAAGGATTGAGACCTAATGAAGTTACTTTCTTGGCTGTTCTAAGCTCTTGTAGCCATGGAGGTCTGGTTATAGAAGGAATGAATTGTTTCGAGAAAATGGTTGTGGAATATGGTATTGCACCAAAAATTGAACATTATGGATGTTTGGTTGATCTTCTAGGTCGCGCAGGGTTACTAGAGGAAGCGTATAATCTAATTAAAAGCTTGCCGATTAAGGGTGATGCCACTGCATGGCGTGCATTGCTGTCAGCTTGTCGGGTCTATGGAAATGTTAAATTGGGAGAATGTGTCTTGCTGGAGATTAATGATGAACACCCCACTAATTCAATACTGGTCTCTAGCACTTATGCCAATGCTGGAATGTTGCCTGATCAAACAATGATACAGGAAAAGAAAGAAGAGAGGACTAATAAACAAGTTGGTGGTATTATGTCAATCAGAAACAAGGGTGCTAAGATGATGAAGGAAGCTGGATGTAGCACAATTGAAATGGAAAGATAGAAACTAAGCAAAATTGTTGACAGGTCATGATCTCAACCTAGAACATCAGTTGGCTATGTTGCAATATTCATTTCAATGGAGAATAAATTTTGCCTGAGGATCTGTCTCCTGTTATTTTAGAGCATAGATCATATAGCTGTATTGGTTGATAATGAGCTACATATATATTTTATGATTTTCATAGAGAGTTCCATTTGCATACAAGTTAAAAAGGTTATAGATTAAAATTAACCAAGATTTTCTTAAGTCCTAAACTTATAGGATTGAGCAAATTGTAAAACACGTAATATGAACATCTGGATTTAATGTAGTTGTTTAATCTGACTTTACAATCTACCAACTGCTATTTAGTCTTTTGTTATTGATACTTGAGTTGATATATGTATTAATTCTCATCTCTTTTTTCAACTATTGGATGTACAAACTCACTAACTACACCTACTAAGATTTCAATACTGCTACATGGCTCTTCTTGGACTTGCATCTGCTCTCTGCATTCATCCTTCCCATATCCATGACTAACAGAAGCAAAAGGGGAAATATATTTCTAATTTCATCATTTTCTACAAACAAATTTAAGTGAGCAAACGAGAATAGGTTAATTACAGGAAAGAAAGGTGGAAAAGGTTCTGCATCCAATAGAATTTATCTAGGTTGACTAGTGATTATCAATTCTCAATAAGTACTGTTTTTTGGATTACAAAATGGAGCTGCAGAGTTGAATTTATTTGTTATATAATTACGTAAATACTTAACTGCAGAAATGAAGTGGACCTAAGGAAGGGTATGAATAAGGGAAAAGGCAACAAAATATCTTCAAAGAACACAGCCCAGCTAAACTTGAGAAAATTTGTTACCTATTTTTAAGATCCAAATAAAAAGAGAAAAAAAAAATATCTGTAGAATGCAATATCACTGCAGAATATTCGCGTTCCTCAAAATGCATTTCCATATATCTTTTTTCCTGTACTCTTTATCCTACATTCTAACCTTTCTTTATGTCTCAAATCTACCCACCAATATATGGCCCGCTATCCTTCGCAGAAATTCCATTGAATAACTGGGAAAATATTTACAGCTTCAAGTGGAGAAGAAGCAGATCGTCTATGATAGTAAGAGTCATCAGTCAATCTGTACTTTGGACTTTGTACCGTTCGCACACTTCGACTGAATTTTCGGTCCACCACTTCTCTGCTTCTTGTTCTGTGAAATGCTTGCGACTGTAGACAAGCATTTAAACATTCAGTAAACAGGAAAACATCAACTGCCCATCATACTATTTCATAACAAGAGTTTCAGTCTTCCTCCCTCTTGAACAGCAATTCAAGTTGTTGATTCAAATTGCTAAAAAGGATATTACGATTATATGCCTCTAATTATTAAAGCTGCAGCTGCTTCTTTAAAGTATATCAAGGAAAACAACTATTCTAGCAGTTTGAAAAAAGTTTTAAAGAATACATGATTGGCAATAGAGATACAGCAAAACTGAAGCAAAACCTTGGCTTTCAATGTGACAATTTCAACTAATGTAACTGCTTCATGCAATGTAATAGTGCCACAACAGATTATTCTTTAATTCTCTTCATTGATAATTTGTCTAATTTTCTGCAATAAGAGGAGCCATTCGTTTTTTCCATTTGCATAGCTATTCTCTATCCTATTTAGTTCTTTAAAGTGGTAAGGGTCAATTGTTCTTCAATTCTTAAAATGGGTACTAGGTCTTCAGAAAAGAAAGTCGATCTTTTTGATTTTATTTTAAATGATGTTCTCCCTCTTTTATCCTTTGAAGTGGACAGGATTTAATAGCAGATTAAAAGCACATATTATCCTCCTCTTAAAAGCTGTAGTTCATTCCATTTTACATATAAACTACACTTAAAAAGCTTAGAGATTTGTAGTGATATATAAAATACACACAGAAGGCCATAAAATCAGTTCTATTTATAATGCTGGCTAAGGATGTTTGGATGGATGCTAGGCATGAAATGGAAAGGATAAGTCTGTCATAAACGACTCAGACAAGATCAGAGGTAGCACCAATTACATGAAGAGAAAAGGTAGCAAGGATATTTAAGCAATGAATCAAACCACTATATGACGATGTTCAATTAAGTTCATTTTATATTTTTCCTGAATTCATAAATCAAGGATGCTGTGTAAATACCTGAAGCGAACACGCTTGAGTTCGGTACCACCACCTGATATAGAAGACAAAGTTATGTACACCCCTGGTTCATCTTGCACCACCCACTCTGCCTTCTCAGTTTTTGCCTTGGCTCCGCGAGATAAGGTTTGGCTTACAGAACTGGTGTTGGACTCACTTTCAGGAGATTTTGTGATCGCTTTGGTGCTTTCTTTGGGAAGCATACTTCGAACACTAGAGTTGTGTTCTGCAAGCAAACCTGAAGTGAGGCTGGTAGTATGTTCTTCTGGGTTTCTTTCAGCCATCTCTTTCAACTGCAATACCAGTCAACCGTTCAAAATACAAGAAAAAATTAACTAGTGGAGAGCAATGCATAGATCTGGTTACTACATACTCTTATGTGTTTTAAAAATAAAAAATGGCAGCACGCTTATTTCTATGCTGCTCTTTTCAATCTTGATTGCTTCATATAAGCTAATCAAAGAACATGGTCACATTCACCGCATGATATCACTGGTATGAGGATGAATCATGCGAGAAGTTATTAAAGATCATCCTTTTCTTTCTCAAATCAGTGGCATCCTCAGAGGCATTTTCTACTTACTGTCCCAATCTTCCAAGTAATTGCTCCCCAACCCAAAGCCTCTACCTTTTGTCCCTAAAATTGGAATACATTTATCTCTACTGCAAATTTAATTAGAATACATCTATAAATTTTTTACAACAAAAATTCTTAGGCGCTGACTTGCAATGCGGACTTAAAGTGCAGAACTTTCTTTTTAAGCGTAAGTCAGATAGACTTGCACTTTAATACATTTAATTCTGCACATCTATGTTGACTTAAAAAAAAAAGAAAAAAAGAAAGAAAGAAAAGAAAAGGTTTGTACTTTAAGTCTGCACTTTAGGTCTGCACTAGAGAATGACTATGTTTTTTTGTTGGGTAAACCCAATAATTGCCTCTCCCTCAACTCGAATACAAGACTCTTCCAGTGGTTAAATGACTTGTCATCCGGCCACAAGGGGAGAGGTAATCACTATTCTTTTTAATGAAACTACTACTCGATTCTTCCAAGTATTGCAAGCAGCCTGTGTATTACTTACATGCATTTGCTTATCTTTCAAATAAAGGAGAGTTCAACCTGAAGAATGCTGAGATTGCATATTCCTATTCAACTTGCAGATGCAAGCACACTAATGAACAAAGGCTGTTTAGTAGACAAGAAATTATCAGCTTAGCCTCTCCCCACTGTTCACATGATTAAGCTTCAATGCATATAAAACATGACTGAAGACAAATTATTTAGTGAATTGCATGCATGCAATCCAACCTCAATTCGCAATTCTTTGAAATGTTAACAATAAGAATCAGACAAGATGTCCAACCTGAGCAGTTAAGGAATTAATAACTTCCTTTGCGGACTTGCATTTTTCAGCTTCATCTGCCGCTATTGCAGTGACCATCTTCAATTTCTTGGATGTTCTTTCAAGTTCAGCTTCAAGATGCTGGGATTTGGAAGTAGCCGCTTCTAACTACAAAATTGTCAATATTTATCAACAAAATCAAAGCAGACGAGGGTACAAAAATTTACATGTAAGCACTACAAACTCATTTTAAGAGGTTAGCATACATAAGAAGTTCTAGATTAGATTTCTTTTCCTCAAAAAGTTGCCTTAAATATCTGCAAATGTACCAGTAAGCTTAAGAAGCAAACTGCTATGACTTTAATGTAGACTTTAACAAAAAGTTATAACCTGTACTACATCAAATTTTCTCATAAATGAAAAATCCTGCCTCCAATAGCTCATAACATGAACTAACAGAAAAAAAGATGAAAACTTGGAATTGTTTATGGTAAAAAGTTCTTTCTACCAAATAATGATTAATAACTGGAAGGGACATGATAAATGGAAAATCAGAATCATAGAAAGAAAGTGATGGAGAACCTTGTTGGGATCTAGGCACACGCAAAATCTAGGATTTTCTGGTTATTATTGTTAGGAAACTTGGGGATATTACTTATTTGTGTTGATTTGAATTGCTTTTGCTTATTAGGAGTAGTTTTTCTTTGTCTTTTCTTTATTATTATTATTATTTTTAACTTATTAGTAGATCTTAGGTGGTAAGTGGAGCGATATGCAATGGCAGAAGGTCTGAGAATTTGTGGTTGAACAGATTGGTGGGCATTGGATCAACTGCTGGTGTCTATGTCGCTTCTACTCATTGCTGTTCATCAACAGAATGGTCACAATGGCTGTGGTATTGCAGTGTATACTGCATGGTGGGGAGTTGAGTATGTTGATTGAATATGACGAGTTCTGTGATAGCTTTGAGATGATAGAATTAGAAGAGAATAACACAGCTTTAAAAGAGATTAGAGAAATAAAGAGTTCAGTGTTTCCATTATTTTGGAAACATTATGCATTTTTATGGAAGTCAAATCATAATAAAAAATGGAAACCAAAATCTAATCCTAATAAGTAAAAGTAAATTGCTCTAATAAGTTAAAGAAACTTGAAAAAACATAAATAAGTAATATCCAGATTATCCCAAAATTAATAGCCAAAATGATTCTCAGTTCTACGCTTACACCTAAATATGTTTTTAGGTCTCTGCAAAGTTCTCAATAAGAAATAATCTAAGGGTTTGTGTTATGCACTGAACACTGTTTTCAGGTTCCAGTTTGATAATAAACAGAGTAGACGCAAATGTGACTAAAGGAATTCTATAGGCCACTTAGAAACAAGGGATTTTCATAGATCTATGGTCAATAAGTACTTTGCTAAGAGAATCTCCGAGACTACGAAGTAAATTCTAAGAAAAATTTTGAGGCAGCAAAGAGATCTCAATATTGTTGTCACGGAACCTGTTGGAAGATCACCTCACTGTCAGTTTTAGTGCATAATGTTTTATGAAGTGGAAACACCAGCATTAAATTCTTGAAGACATCAAGGATGAACAATTCAACACCTCTAAACATTGCTAGGCTTAATAGAAGGTATTCAGTAAACAAATAAATTTATAGTGCCTAAATCATTATTATCAGAAGGAAAGAAGAAAGTGAATTCACAAAGCAGTTATGGAAACTTATAAAGCCAGGCATGGGACATGATAAAAAAGATCTAGCTGGAAGCACAGATATGATAGCATAAAGAGAATAGACTAATGTTGTAAAAGCATCTATGACAGTCCTACCTGTGACTTTAATTTTCTGATTTCTTGGGATAGATTGTCATTTGTATGCTTTGAATCATCAATAGTCATTTCAGAAAACCGAGGCGGACTAGACTTTCCTGAAATAGGAGATGTTGTTCGAGAGGTCATTCTGGAGCCAGGAATAGGCGGAGATAAACTTTTCTTTGAGTGAGAATTTATATTAAAAACTGGTGAAATCTGGCTGTCATGGAATTCAATTCTTGAATTGTGCTTGGAATGCCTGATTTCAATCTGTTTGATTGAGTCAGTAGATGAGAGTCTAGAAAGTTGTCCCTGCAATCTGGCACCTTGATTCTCTCTATCAGCTGCCTCAATGGTTTTGTGATGCATGTTTCCATTTCTGACTTTTGGATTTCGCATGACAGAGCTGGATTCCAAGACCTTTTTAAGTTTATTAAAACAATCATCACAAACCCGATATGGCTTGTTCATGTTTGGAGCCAAAGCAGCTTTCAGGGATTTCCTACTACTGCACGCTTTGCAAAACACTAACCCACAGTTGTAACAATTGTGACGTTTTCTTCTGAAACCAAATGGATTACGGCAACTGGAGCATAGAGAGTGGTCAGCACTAGATACCCATTTATGAAGACATATAATAGCAGTAAAGTTGGAACCACATACTAGACTCTTGATTTGTTTATCTTTCAGAAAATCCACCAGCGTAGGTGAATTTCTGTTATCTTTGTCGCCATGGCCCAATTGCCCATTTGTACCCTTACCCCAAGTGTAAACCTCTGATGAAGAAGTCAAGGCCGCAACATGATAAGAACCACAGGCAATCTCTTCCACAGAACATTTGGCTATTTTACCTTCAACTCGAGTAGGAACCAGTCCATCAGCTGTAGGAATCCCCAGCTGTCCATAAGCAACACTCCCCATTGTATATACATGTCCTGAGGTTGTAAGAGCAACTGTGAGATTATGCCCACAAGCTACTCGACTTATATTTTCATCCATCAATGAAGCTACACAGTTGGGAATGAGCCTCGGTTCTTTATCACCATGTCCAAGTTGGCCGTTATCTCCATCCCCCCAGGTGAACAGCTTACTAGATGAAGTGCTACTTGAAGGTGAAAAACTAGAAGATTCAGTAACTACTTCAACGACTGCAGCAGTGTGCCAAACACCACAAGAGACTTTCATTGTTCGCATACCAATCAATGTTTCCACTTCACGTGGAAAGCTTGTGCTACTACGATCTCCATGTCCAAGAGCACCAAAAGACCCATCTCCAAAAGTAAACAACTGGCCAGTAGATGTCACAACAGCCGTGTGCCAAAGACCACAGGAGATATAAGATACATGCTTACTGTCCATTTGCCCACTGACCTTTTTAGGGATCCAGTGACTGACTTCACTTCCATGTCCAAGCAGACCACACTGATGAGTACCATCACCCCATGTGTAAAGATCCCCAGACCGTGTTATGGCACAAGTATGATATTCTCCACATGCTACTGATTCAATGTTCATGCCACTGAGGGTTTCAATGAGCTTCGGGTGGGGAACATCTATTTCTATGCCATGCCCAAGCCTGCCTCCTATTTCCTCCCCCCAACTAAAGATCTCCCCCTGTTTAGTAACTAACACGGCATGTTTCCTACCACAAGCAATACTATGAACATCCAAAACTACAGTTGATTCCAATGCCTTAGGCAGAAGTGCATCCATCTGGGGGCTATAAGAGTTCCCAACTTGATGCACACCAGCAGCCAAAACTTCATTGCCAACACCTTCTCCCCAAATGAAAACATCACCTAAGGAATCAAAGTCTTCATGACAAGAACCATGGCTTGATGAGCTTACAGCACTAGATAGACTGATTCGAACTGTCTCAGAAGCAGAATTTCGATCATTTGAATTATCCACATATGTAGTGGCTAATGACCCCAGAGGAGAGGCAACTGATTCTGCTTGACTGAAACTTTTGGGTGTTGCAGTATATGATATTATCTCAGAAAATGCCTTCGCCAGTCCACTGTGCGAACCATTCTCCAAAGGTACTTGTATTCCTTGAGTATCTCCGAGATCCTGTGATTGTGCCAACAAAATTAACCAAAACAGGTAAAAGAATGGGTCGGTTGTCAAACTAGGATAAAGTGAAAGATTGACTGACAGCAGGGATATGCACAAGGGGTGCAACTGATGGAGAATTTTTTCCAGTACGAGCATGTGGACTGTCGGAAGATGTAGAATTATGTCTTGGTTCCTTTTTCCACTTAAGGTTGCTACCACGAGTAATCAATGCCTGAAGACCAACAAACCAGACTTCAGCTTCATCCTTGTCTTTACAAATCTGTCCGAAGATGTGAATAGTGTTAAAAGAAGAGATTTGTAAGGTATAAGTTTATTTCTATCCACACATGACAGAATAAAATGGCTGCACAACCAAATTCACTAATTCGTAACATGTACGTTTCTCTTATTTGCATTGACAAGTACATGGCACTTTTATGTTAAAAGAAATCATGAAGGAGACACACTCACCAAATCTAAGGACCGATCACTGCATATCAGAGAAAACGATTGATACTCTTTTTCAGGCCGAGGATAACGCTGAAATATTGCCTGAAATACAAGTTACTATTACATTTGTGGAAGTTTTGGAATTAATATATAAGCAAACAATCAGACTAATAGCATAACTCTTTAAATTAAACACAAACATCAAGGATTGCAAATAATGATTAGAGAGAGTCTAACAAAGCAGTAAAGATTAGACTATCCAATATTAACCTCTCCCAGAACACTTTTTCAGACTCAGGCATATGCATGTCAAGGCTCTATTTAAAGTTTTTATTATTTCCCTTGTAATGTTTTAGTAGGATTTTCAGGGTCCAAGTTTTTGTTAGCAAAGATATGTTGACTTCACAAACTTACAGTGCGCTGTCCCGGAATAATCCTTGAAACTTGACTCAGTTTAAGATGTTTTTCTTCTTTGCCTGAGTACCATATCAGCATTGCTTCATCCTGAAACAAAGCCACAAGTATCTGTGATTAACTAGAAAGAAAAATTAACACTCAATGTGCAAATAAGGAAAGGAAGGGGCACCCTTAAAAATGCTGTTAATATCCTATTTTCTACATACCCTCTATTATTAAAATTTTACTATTTATTTCTTCAAATAACAAAAATTAAAAAAAAAACTAGGTCAAGCGGATAACACAATATTTTTTTTATCAAGAATTATAAAATTTACCACAAAGACCAACAACATAAAAAACTTAAAAAAAATCATTTCCAGATAGTATGTTATATGTCATAAAGCTTATAAAATTTTACTTCACTTGTTATTGCATTTTTATATCAAACAAGTATATATATATTAAAGTTGTATTTATTACATTGAATTATTTTTATAAGGGATTAAGTTAAATTCATTTATATATTTTTAGAAATTTTAATGTTAGGGTGTACTAAGAAAGGGGGTGTTCAGAGTACATATTGGGGTACATATAGCCTCACCCATAACCCTAAACCCTAAAAAAAATGACTACCTTGGCCTATTCATAATTTTGAAATGACCTTTAAATAAGAAACCACTAGAAAAGAAAAAAGAAAAAGCCTATGCTATGGCTGCTGGTTTGAGAATAAGCTACAAGCACTGAGAATCTTCCTTGTCAAGGGAGAGTTGTTTGCACCATTGTACCTTAGTTTGCAGTTATTATAAGGTCCCAATTTGCTAGTATAATTTAGTAATTTCAATTCTGCAGACATGAATCACAATAGGGGTTCCGATGAAAATATTGCTCATAAAAATAACTTTCATCTAGGAGAATGCTCTTATGAGGCCCAAAATATACAAGGAAAAGGATGCTCTTGTGAACTAAAGGTTTGGCCAATTTTTTATGATATAATTGACCTCTATTGCCAAAAGTATGAACAAGTTTAATTAAAAATTTTAATGAATTCCATACTCTTGTAAGAATAAATAGAAGTAATTAACCGGTTATCATTTTCTTGAATTCAAATGTAAACTTCTTATCCTAATAAAGAGCATTAGAATGCAAATAATACATGGGATCACTAACTTCTTTCTATCCAAAGTAAAGATAGTCTACGCTATCACAGTGGTGCCACATTAGTAATACCACAAGCCAATGCATGCACGACGCATAGGTAATCAATTCAACAACTACTAACCAAATTAATATAAAGATTGATGAGAGAAAAATAATTAAAAACCGGCATAGAAATATTGGATTGTGGTATGATGGATGTGGTACCTTCATGGTATTCTAGAGTTTTCTACCACGACAACAAGGAATCACCCACCCAGATTCTTGTTGTACTACTACTCCAGTTACTGCACCCCTAGACCCACCCTTCTTTCTCTCTCCAACTTTCTTCTTACATGAGTAATTTTAAGTTCTCACCCATAGGCCATAACATCTTTAAACTTTTTGTTCCACACCCTTTAAAGTAAGATTTCAAGAATTTTGTGGATTCCATTTCCCTTATCAACCCTCCCAACTCAAAATAAAAGACAGAAAAGAGAAAGAATGGGAAGGAAGGGCTTCAATTGTACAAATTCTTTTCAGTTAAAATCACAGCACACCATATCAATAGGTCTATTAATGAGATGCTGGAGGCAGCATTATGGGATTCATACATGAGTTGCTTTTAAAAGAGCAATACAGTGGACATTCAAATCATCTCAGAAAAATATTTACTCAGCATCACCCAAGAGATTTTCTTCTTTTTCAGTTTTTCAATATTTAAACCAATGTTATGGTAAAATTGTTCAAAGGAGGAATAAATGCCAAGGAAACTTACATTTGAAAGTTTGAATGGACAGAACTTTGGCTTTCCTCTGCGTCCATACTTTAGCAAATATGCACCTTTCTTAAGGGCTGTAATGGCCTGTAAATAAGTTAATTGATAAAAGCAGAATCACTATATGAGCCAAAGGGGTTTACAAAAGAGAATAACTTTTTTATTTATTTTTTTTATATCCAGAAATCCACCGGTCTTCCCTACATGTTCTCCGAGTTTTAAACTATATAAGAACATAAACTTTACAATAGTAAACATTTTGAGGCACAGCAAATAAAGCTCATGCAGGAAGAGAGCCCAAGGATTCATTGCTCAATGACTTAGCTTATCAAGTACTTAAATTAGCCCCAAGAAAAGATACAAGGAGTTAACATACACAAACACAATACAAATGCACTCACAAGGAAGGTCACAATGAATGAAAATATTTACTTAGAAGAACACTGATGAATATGCCATAGATCTTCAAAATATAAGGACAAAGAGTTTCAGTTCAGACATGTGGCATTCAAGGCACACGAGCAAAATATCACATTTAATATAAAACTGCCTTCTACAAGTCGACTATTCTACACCTTTTAGCGATTTCTGACGGAACATGAAAAAGAAATGCATGTGAAACTACAAACTAGCATTAGAAGTAGAACACACAACATAAAAAGTTAAAACCTGCTCGATATCCTTCTCGGCTAGACCAACTCTCTGAGATTCAGCCATTCAAGGTGCTGAGCAGATGTAGAACAAATATCCATTTGAAGAACCACCAATTCTAATGCATTGCATATCATTACCAGCCAATCTCCAACCCTGTCCCATAAACAACTTAATTTTAAATTAAAAAAAAAAAAAATGCAAACACTTCACGAGCTTCTAGGCTTAACAGCATAGAACTGTAAATATTAATTCCTTTAACTACCCCATAACAACAAAAGAGCCAAAAAACCTACATTGTAACTCACAAACTTTACCAAACGCAGCAATCAACAAGGGCACAAAATCCAAAACCTCAAAGCGCTTCAGTAATCAATTTTAAGCTCTTAAACAGCTCAAATTCACTTCTTAATAACAGAAAACCCTAAACATTCGAGTACACTTTCAAAATTGAACAAAAAAGATGTCGAAAGATGTCGAATCCCCATATATTTCAGCATCAAGGCAACAGTATAATTTGAAACGCGTTGACAAAAAAAATCCAGAACAACAACGATTGAATTTACCTACATTGCACGAAGAATCAACAAATTCACCAAATTATACCAAATTTGATGAACACAACGTCGTTCAACTCGTAATGGAAAGGAGAACCTCGAAAATTCTATTGAGAAAACCGTTAATTGGCACTCTAAATATGATATACGGAGAAATGAAGTTGCAGCTTCTTTAAAGTGGGCGTCTCAGGAATTTTTTTTCCTGAAAACCTTTTTTCGTTTGTTTAACTCGGAATATATATAAAATTTTATATAGTTTTGCTGGCTTATTTCTTAGAGGGGCTTAATTAACTGTCAGCTGCCTGTTTCAGGAAATTTCGTTATATTTTTGTGTTGGCTAATGCTACGTCAGCAACAGAAAACTCCCGAGCTGGCGATTTGACAGATGTGAACAATTGGACATGCTCATTTGGCATTCCTTGGTTGGCTGCTGAGATCAACACTCTTCTGTCAGTTGGTGATATAAAAACAAATATTACAGTAACAAAAGCAAAGTTGGAGATGCGGGGTATCGATCCCGGTACGCTAAGCGAGCGCTCTGCCATCAGAACTACATCCCGCTAGATACGATTATTTTAAATAGCTTAACCAAAACTTTCACCGTTTCAAAATAATACTAACCCTTTTACTTTTTTACAAAATATATGTCGCCTGAGCCCCACAAGTATAGAAATTTTCTCTTCCATCATCTCCTCTTTTTGTCTCTCTCTTTCAAAAGCTATTTAACTATGGTCCCAACCTATTTATCATCATCATTCTTCTTCTCGGATTTAAACTCAATGTTTTCGCAATATTGAAGAAATTGTTGTTGTTGATAAACTAGTGTTGATTCTCTAGTGAAAAACTAATGATGATTCTCGTTTTACACTCCCTCCTCTTTGCCTAGGCCAAAGAGAGTCCCGCCTATGGTCCACTCAAAGGTTGAAGAGAAATATTGTGGGTCAGATCAATCCTTTCTCTTGTTCAGTGAAGATCCATGGAATAGTAAAGTCAAAACATATCTACTCTCAGTCATTCCTAATACGGATCTATTCTAAGTAAATACTTAGTCGATACGAGACTCTTTCTTAGTTTAGTGGGGTTTGAAAGCAGTGTACAACGAGTCCAGCAGGTTCAAGAATTCTTTAGTTTCAGTTTCGTGGGAAGAATAAGAAGGGGTTTACCGCATCTATTTTCTTATCGTCGCGGGCTACTTATCGCACCATCCTTCCCATCCCGATGGTGAAGGTATTATACTACACGTCTCTTGATCTGCTGTGGATTTGTCTTGACCATGTGGTGTCGTTTTAATTGCCTTTTGGTTTTGGTTTGAGGGAGAGATGTTACAGAGTTGAGAAAAGAAGAAGATGTACAGTAGAAATTTGTTTTTTAGTTGAAAGCTAAGTCAACGTGGGCCCCTTGTGTTTATAAAAACTTTTGCTATGTCTATTTTGAAAGTTGAGTCAAATGATTGTTCCTAAAAAATTACGTTTTTTGTCTAAAACAACATTCATTTTGAAACAGAAGGAGTACTAAATTGCAAGTATTTTTGATCCCATGATATATACCTTAGGGACCTTGGGTAACAATCGGGGCGGAAGAATACTACCATGTCCTGGAAAAAGGAAATTTGATCCCCATCCTTGAATTGGCTAAAACAGGGACAGATCGTGGATCCTTACAGGCTACAAGGACTAGGGTGGGCGCTGGCAGGGGCGAGGTCGGGGACCCCATTCCCCAGCTCTGTCCCCTACCTCCTAAGGGATTCCCTGTTCTCGTCCCGTATGTGGGGATTTTGTTAGTGTAGGTGCATTAGAGCCAATAATATTGTAATTGACTCTTTGTAAAAATATGATTAATTTATAATAAAAGACATTTTCTATATCAGACCTTGAGTATGTATGATCATATGAAATGATAAATGCCCATAGATTGGTTGAATCATGACAAGAGTATCAAGTGTTTAAAATCTTGATAGTGAGAACTATATGATCAAATAAGATTGTCATTCTTAAAATGTCCATAGTCCTAGTATTATTCTGAATTAAGGGCATAGATAATACAATAAGACTATCATCGTGTTAAACGACCTTGTTGAAAGATAGTGACAAATCTCGTTTGTCAAAGTTATTGAGAGATAACTTGGTGCAACACATAGGTGCTTGCTTTATGAGCAAGTTCACTGGACATACCAATCAGAGGATTCCATATAGATGACAACCTCAAAAGTCTATGGAACAATCCTCTAACGGATGGTGGTGCATGTAATCTTTTGACTTGAGGTCACCGGAGTGTCATGCGTGAACATTGGTGTGGTTTGACACTAGTCTAACATAACTCTCTTTAGAGTTATCAATACGGTAGTCGTTGGCCACATTGAGAAGCACGTGACTATGGTGGATCGACACATGATTCGTCACTCCCGGGTGTGGGAGACATTTTCTTAGATAGATATTCGATAAGTGATTATGACCCTAAATCTGTGGCCACAATGGAATTGAGTTGGTGCTCAAATCCAATTTATATTTTGGTCGTCACTCGGATAATCAGATATGAATACATCGAGGCACTCATTTGAAGTTGACACTATTTCTGTACTTCAAGCCTTGATGAGATAAGAGATGAC
>WYDK02000051.1:2828004-2842695 GCA_009867345.2 Toxicodendron radicans
TCTCCCCCAAATTTCTTCAATTTTCAAGCATTCCTAAGGTGTTTTGAGTGAAATTAAAGTGTGGGGTTTTATTTTACATGTGTTTAAAGGTATCTGTGAGTCTTTTTACATGGTTTCCATTGATTAAATTTTGATTTCTAATTAGGGTTTGGTGTTCTTAGATTGAAGAAGGAAACCATTGATTCCAAGCAAGGTTTTAACCTTTTTATGAAGCTAACCAAGGTAAGGGAATCATTTATTTCATGGATTTATGCAAAGATTAAGAATTAATGTGACACCCCGTGTCACGGAGTAATTATTTGAAGTTAATTTAATTGTTTTTCGGGTGTAAACTGCAGGAAATGGAAAGCATGGGGGCTTAAGGGAGATTTTCATAGATTAGTATATAAAGGAAGAAATATCTCATTCCCCCCCCCCCCTCCCCCCCATTCTTCTTCTTCTACCGATTGAAAGAGAGAGTAGAGAAAGAGGGTGTTCAAGTCTAGAGAGAGAAAGTGGAGATTTGAAGAAATTGAGGTTTGGATCAGTAAATTGGTAAAGTAAATTGGTAAGATTATACACTCATTCATGCATCAATTTAATTAATTTCATCTTTATATGCTTTGTATTGAGGGTCTTGAAATTTAGGGTTTATGTGGATTTTGGGTTTAGGTGAAGGGAAGCCTAGATCCGAGTTCCTCAGCTAGTTTGGGAGTTAAGGTGAGTGTAATATAACTTCCCTTTGCATTAAATTGTGTTTTATACCTTAAATTCATGTTGCATGCAATTGGGTAACTTTTGGGTTGGAGACAATTGGTGGATTTGTGTGGAATTGATAAGGACATTGGGTTGTATTGAGAGATATGTTAGTAATATGAAGAATGTGGATTGAAAAGGGAGTGAATGAGTGATATTTGGGGTAGATTCGTGGTGGACAATCTGGAAAACCCAGATTGTCGTCGCAGCGAAGTTTGAAAATTCGAAGTGTCGCCGTAGCGACAATGGAATGTCGCCATGACGACGTTCATATAAAGAATGAGGGAAAATTCTAAAAGGTTTGTCGTCGCAGCGACAAACTCTCGGGTTTGTGTCGCCGGGGTGACAAAAGGGATGTCGCCACGGTGACAATCCCTTAGAAGGATTTCGGGGGTGTAGGTGCAAGGTTTGAAATCTGTCATCTAGACAGGGTGCAGATGCAATAATTCAAAGGTCAAGGGGCCTAAGTGAAACGATGGAAAACTTTAGGGGGTTCATTGAAATACTAGAAAATTTGAGGGACTGATCTGAAATACTAAAAAAGTTGAGGGACTGATCTGAAATACTGAAAAAGTTAAGGGAGCAAACTGATATTTTCCCAGGAAAGGGTTAAATTGATATTTTACATGAAAGGGTGCATGTACATGTGATCATGAAAGCCATCTCATTTATTTGTATTGTATATATTATATATATGCTATGTGGTTGTGATGATGTGGAGCAGTGGTGATGTTGTGAGGTGGTTTTAAGCAGTGGTGAGTGATGATTAGCCAGGTGTGGCTATGGAGGCCCGTACTACCGCATGGTGATAGTTTCCCATTGGGACAGAACGGGCCGGTGTCTGTTGAGCTCCAGACCTATGTTACATATTATTACCCAGGGAGGGGAGATCCGATCCCACCTATGACTGAGAGCGCTGGGTGGCCCCTTCAAGAGTGGGTATGCCCAGGGTCGTTTCTACCTATGCGAGAGCGCTGGGGGATCTTGCACGAGTGGGCCTATGATATCGTCCAGGGTCGTATCTACCTACATGCTATAGCGTTGGGGGATCTTCCACGAGTGGACCTATGATATCGTCCAGGGTCGTATCTGCCTAGGCTGGACAGAGTTAGGGAATCTTCCACGAGTGGGCTTATATTATTGCCTAGGGTCGTATCCGCCTAGGCTGGATAGAGCTAGAGGATCTTCCATGAGTGGGCTATGGGATTGCCCATGGTCGCATCTGCCTAGGCTGGATAGAGTTAGGGAATCTTACACGAGTGGGCAGATCGGGGGTGAGGTATTGGTTGATGTGTTGGCGTGCCGGAGAGTTCGGATGGAGTCTCGGAGAGGATAGTGTATTGATATGTTGCAGTTGATGGTTTATCTATTTCTTGAGCATGCTTTTCCATTTGAATATTTTAAAGTATTGTATTTTATAAATGTATTATCTACTCACTGGGCTTCCTAGCTCACTGTTTTGATTTCTCCCCCCCCTCCAGGTCAGTGTCCAGGAGTCGAGTCGCATCCTCCAGTGTAGGTCGATAGCCAGACGCATGTTTCTGCACTACAACATATCGTTTGTCATGTAGACGACTCTGATACAGTGTTTTGAATATTTGGCTTGTAAAATGACTCTGTATATGTTTTATTTAAAGAAAACTTATTGAATTTTATTAACAGTTTCTCAAAAACTCACCCTCCTTTCGGAACCCGAGTCCCACGGAATACCAGGATCCGGTGGGATAAGGACCATCCAAGAGGGGGTATGACAGAGACAGTCCTTCGAAACTCCGTCTGCGACACACGCTTACTACTGAATTTGGCTTCATAAAGTCGTGCCAACCCAACTGCAGTAGTTAAGAAAGTGGGCGAGAAGCCTATACCTTTACGCGAATCATCTCCTTTAGCCCACTTATAAAACATCCGACTTGCTGCGATGGAGAAAGATGTCCCGCCCGAGTCAATAGTCTATCAAATTGACCTTTGTAATCTTGACCATACCCCATTTGTCGTAACTTGGTCAAATCCCCAAAGAAGTCTTCGAACTCGGTTGGCCCAAAGCTCGCATTGAGGCCCTCCTTCAATTTACTCCAGATTAAGATTTCACTTTCCTCTTTTAGAAGTTGGTACCACAGTTGTGCGTTGCCATCCAGGTGGTAGGCAGCGAGGGCTGCTTGGTCTGCAGGGTTGATTTGTTGGAACTAAAAAAATTGTTCGGCCCTATATATCCAACTTGTTGGATCCTCATTACCCTTGTACTTTGGGAATTTAAGTTTGGTAATTTTGGGCACAATCGAATTGCTGGAACAAGGAACTATATTTTCTATGTGGTGACCACTTGAGTGGTCTCTATTTTCCGTGTGGTGACCACTTGAGTTGTCTCCTTGCTAGCTCAAACGCTGATTTACTAAAACATCAAACTTGGCGTTCATAGCTGCGAACAATTCTTGCATCTCTTGGCGAGCTCTTTCTTGTGCGGAAGAGAGATGACCCACATTTTTCTGTACCTGGTTGACTCTATCTTTAGCCATCTCTGTCATTGATACCACCCTGTTAGGAGTGAGCTCACTCAGACCAGTTTCAGATTGAATCCTTGAGCGGAATCTAGTATTATAAACTATTTTGCTGGTTTTTCTAGAATAAGAATGAGAGCTTAACAAGGCTTATTTGAGGGAAACCCAGCCTAAAAATGGTAACACAAATGTTTGACGCATAAGATACTCTGCTCTTTTTATTCCAACTACTTAAATAGAATTTACAATAACGCTCTACTCCTAAAAACAATCCATGATCCCTTGATACTAGGAGTTTGAATAGGAAACAACTTCATAAATTAATAACTACTTCCTAATGACTAAGACTCTTAACAATGATCCACATGGACCTGTTATTGAAGTAAAACAATAAAAAAAAAAACAATACTTTGCTAGTAAGGATAACAGAAGAGATATTTAGACACGTAACAATACATAACATATCCAGATTATCGGGGAGTATGCGTGTAAATCATCCTCTTAACATCCACTCCCAACTACTACAAACTACTACGAAGGAAGGATTATAAAAAGGGGGAAGCGAGCAGTCAAGGATGGGTGAGAAGACATACTAAAGAAGAACTTTCTTCCTTTATCTTCATCATGTTATCTTATTGTATGCTTACACCTTAACGGAAATACAATAACAGTAGATGTAAGTTTGGTTTTACACAACTGAACCACTTTAAAAACCATCTCTGTCTCTTATTATTTTCGTTTATGCTTAATCCATTATTGGCTATTCATAATCTTAGTTGATTATTAGTAGTCACGCATCCGTCTTACCCAGTTCCATTGTGGTCGATTGGATACCTTTCGTTGGTGCGAATTTTCATATCAACACCATTATACTTTTTCTCATTTTTTTTTATTTCTAAAATTCAGTGGAGTTATCCATTATGGTAAAAGATGCATGCATTTTTCATTTTATTGGGTACTTCACTTGTTGAGTCTTATCTAAGATTAAGACATAAATTAAATGACTAGATATGCAAAAAAATAAGGCTGGAAAGCAATAAATTGAAGTTCTTAATTTGAGTTGCTGAGATTATTTTTGCATGGTTTCCTTTCCTGTATGTTTCATAGAAAATTTTCTGAAACAATAATTGACCAGATCTAAATTGAGACATTCTTTGATAAGAGGCCAACTACTTGGAGGCAGGATCAGACATGGCAAACTCTATGAGATAACAGGTTTTCTGGAATATTTTTTTAACAATGAGAAGATTTTGCAGCAATATGTTTGTCTTTTATTTCATCATACGCCTTTTTTTGGTGTAACCAATAGTATTTAACAGGAGTTATGTGATAATCTACTCATACCCACATGTGGAAAAATATATATAAAGCCATTACATACAGGGACTTGATGATTGTGGAAAATTCTGTGGAAAAATAATCTTCTCTTTCACTACGTTGCGTGTTGCCTGACTGCATACTCCACTTGTCTCCTTATTCACCACACAATTTCGCATATTTTTCTTCATGGAAAATGTTTATCTTACAATCTCATTTGTTGCAGGGAGAAAAGTAAAGAGGTAAGAGAAGTCATTCTTCTGTTACCCAGGTGATGTCAATCAAATATCAATCAGTTTATGCTTTCTGGACAGGAAGTCAACTTGAATAGCTTTGGTCATAAAATTGGGTCGATCATATTTGTTTTAAGCACTTCTTTTCTGGGCCTGTTTTATTTATTAATTGGCTGCTGATGCAAACGTACACCTTTGTCTGCCATATTGTAAGATTAGTTCACTTTATAAATTAGTGCTGTAGGCTCTGCACCGCACCACGGACGTCTAAAGTCTTGTGCATTATTATATTTGGTTCCTCTACTACTGCAGTCTGCGCCACACCATCGACGTCTAAAATTATGTGTTCAAATAATGTTTGAAGAAACCCTCCACTTGAATTGATCTCTTTTTACAAACATGAGATAACAAATATAATCTTCCACTATGATTTCAAAGTAAGTTTTGACAATGCTAGCACAGCTCCCTCTTGATAGATTAAAAAGGCATCAAAATTTAATAAAGCTGAATTAGATGTCAGATGGATAAGGAATGGGCAAATGGATATAAAGTTTCCTAAATTATTAACTCGTACATCAGACTCACCTCTAAAATGATAATAAATTTTAGCAGGGGGCAGAGCTTGAAATATTGCAACCCATTTAAAAAAAAAAAAAAATCAAATTTGTTGTGCGGAAGTTTCAGTATGAGCTTGCCTAAATCGGATAGTGACCGGATTTCCGGGGAATGCATGACGGGCTGTGTCTAAGCCCGAAACGTAATGAATGTCAGAAACAGCTCGACTGATATCTGAGCTCGACGGGTATTTGAGATCGACAGATATAGGCTCGATTCGATTGAATGATAGTCGACGGAAAACCTAAGATCGCTAGAAATGACTCAGCTCGTCCAGATCACGTGGTCTCTATATGAGATAAGTCTTATTCCCCCAAAAATCGGGATGAGGATTGATTCGAATTCCAATCTGGTCGCAAGATCCCTGAAAATTCAGGATTTATTTCCATTACAAATTATAATTCCATCTTTATTGAAACACTACAAATACCTCAACCTTTTATTGAAGGGAGGTTACAAAAATTATTGAAAAAAAACTACAGTGGACGTAGACATTCAACTAAAGAGCCGAACCACTTTAAAAATCGTCTATTTCTTTATTTATTGCTCTTATTATTATTCATTGTTGGTTATTCTAAATCACGTCCACATCCGTTCCGGTTCCGATCAAGGTCAACCGGATCTCTCTAGTTGGTGCGATTTTCTGCATCAACATTTTGATCTTGCCCAGAATTTTGGCAAGTCCGTTGAAACCCCGATTGCTCTTCGACAAGTAAAAGGTGTTGTCTTGGCCCTTCTTGAGTCGATACAAGAAGGTGAGCTCTTCGATTGTGAGATCGCCTAAACCGTAAACTTGGAAGGCGATAAAGAGCCCGACTATTATCAGGTACGAATTTGCCGAGAGCTGAAGCGAGACGAGGTGATAATAGTCGAGGACACCCACGATAAAGGGATGCAAGGGAATGGAAAAACCACATCTAAGGATTGTTTCAGATATGGCAGACCAGCCCGCTGGGGGCATTTTCCTAAGATACTCCGCCGATAGCCTTAGCAGGGTCTCGATGGCATAGACTCTGCTCATTTTGTCGAGGTCTTCCTCGGTTATTAAGGAAGACGACTGTTTTTTCTAGACAATGGGGACAAGCGGAGTCGTGATTCCTAGAGATTGGCCAAACTGGTTGCTGAAGCCCGCATCCGAGCGAGCAGCAGCATCCCCGAACAAAACGTTAATGCTAGCACTGGAGATCGACATGGCAATTTAGACACCTGAAAAATGAATGAACAAGTGTTACGATTGAGCTTATAAGCCGAAAACATGAACACTTGTAGCTGGAACAGGTGCCTAAAAGAGCCCAACATCGAGCTCACCTAAGTGCGACGTGTTCATAATCTAGTCCTAAAAACCCAAACTCCGACAGCGGAATCTGGAGACCTAAAAGGTCATTTTCGGTGACGTTTCTCGAGAAGAAACTCAGAAGTTCTAAAGCTACACTTCAAGTTTGAGAGTGAACGACAACAAAAATGACACAATCGAAGAAATACTCACCGAAAAGGAGTTTGACAGCCGGAGTCGTCCAAAGAAGCTCGTTGGAAGAAGTGGCCGAACGGAAAAGGTTTGCACTTTGTAAAAGAAAATTGCAGTGAAGGTAAATAGTAAAAGTGTAAAGAGAAGGCCCCCTATTTATAGTGAAATTCGAATGGGACGGGAACAGATCGCAACCGTTGATTGTTGCAGACAATCTTGACCGTTCGACGTGGGTGCGTCCTGAGCCGTCCAAGCCCGACACGTGTCAAAGATCCGAAAAAGAAGAGTAACTGTCGCACCCTGTAATCATAACCGCTGACACACAAAGCGACGTGGCCAGCGATAGAATTAATTAAAAGAAGCGGCTGCATGGATTATGATTAGACAACTTGACGGTTTTCGAAGTAAGCGATCATATCCCGAAACGGCAGACTCTTCCGACATAAGTGTTTAGAGCCTGACATCGACCTCCATACACTGGGGGGTAGTTGTTGTGCGGAATTTTTAGTATGAGCCCGCCTAAATCGAATAGTGATCGGATTTCCGAGGAATGCATGACGGGCTGTGTCTAAGCCCAAAACGGAATGAATGTCAGAAAGAGCTCAACTGATATATGAGCTCGACGGGTATTTGAGATCGACAGATATAGGCTCGATTCGATTGAATGATGGTCGACGGAAAACCTAAGATTGCCAGAAATGACTCAGCTCGCCCATATCACGTGGTCTCTATATGGGATAAGCCTTATTCCCTCAAAAGTCGGGATGAGGATTGATTCGAATTCCAATCTGGTCGCAAGATCACTGAAAATTCGGGATTTATTTCCATTACAAATTATAATTCCATCTTTATTGAACTTACCTTGTAAAGAGTGACACTACAAATACCCCAACCTTTTATTGAAGGGGGGTTACAAAAATTATTGAAAAAAAGCTACAATGAACGTAGGCATTCAACTAAAGAGCCGAACCACTTTAAAAATCGTCTATTTCTTTATTTATTGCTCTTATTATTATTCATTGTTGGTTATTTTAAACCACGTACACATCCGTTCCGGTTTCGATCAAGGTCAACCGGATCTCTTTAGTTGGTGCAATTTTCTGCATCAACAAAATTATCACAACCATGTATAGCCAGTGCTATTGGCAAGGCTTGGATGATGCTCCTTTAAGTTGAATTTTTTATTTGGCAATACAAATTGTTATTATCTTACTAGCTTTTTATCAGGACTTGAGATTGTAGGAAAAGGAAAAGCCTATTAAGTTAAAAGTTTCACTAAACTTGTCCATGCCTCATTTTTTTTAGTATTCATGCCTTTCTTCCTGAATATCTAGGCCTCTAATCAAAGGCTTTTGATTCCTGTGAAGTCCCCATCTTTTGATTTGTTATTATTATTTTTCTCTCTTTTTTAAAGTTAGCAATTGTCTATCAATCAAATGAAAAAAGAAGATAGCTCCATTTCTTTTTGCATTGATGGATTCATGTATGACTGTAATTTCGCAGAATCTATAGAAGCCCAGAAATGAAAGCTCCATCAACTAGATAAGAAAGTTGGACTGTTCATTGTATTTGAATAAACCAATCATTTTACTGAACCAAAAAAAGTATGATGTAAGTGATACTGATTCCTCAGAGTTTCAAGAATCTAATCTTCTTCTTTTGAAAAGTTGTGAAATAATTAGGCAGATGTTTCTTTTTCCTCTTATAGAAAAATAAAAGAAAAACTTATCTTGGACCTTGACAACCAATGATCAATATGAAATGTGATTAATTTGTACCCTTTGAGCCAATTTGACTGGTTAATAAGATTTATTATCCTGCATAAACTTTATTGCAAAACCAGATTTTTTATGTCTTTGTGGATTGGCATCAGTTGTGGGATTCCAAGTCAATAAAATTTTCTACTTGTTTGCCATAATATTCTACATTTTCCAGAGTGTACTAAAATTATTTTATTTTCTTATGTTGTGGTAGTCCGTTTCTTGAGGATTCTAAATGATACGAATCCTTCTTTAAGCAAAGTAATCAAATGCAGTGGACTAATGATTTTTAAAAAAGTCAAAGACCCCAAAAGTTGGAGTGGAGAGCTAATCCAATTCGTGCTTGAAGCTTTAGTGGTTTAATTATTTTAGTTTCTTAAGTTCACTATTATGAACCTGTTTTCATAGATTCATGAGATGCCCCAAAATATATTTATGACTTAATTTTTTATCCCAATATAGATGTAAATATAACAGAGGAAACAGTCCCAATTTGATACTTTCTATATCCATTTATGATATTGGTCTACTTGGCTAAAAATTCTAACTTGAACAGGTTCATTTACTAAAGCTAAAAAAGTTGCCGAATAACAAGAATCATTGCATGTTTTGGAAGGTGGGTATGCATAGAAAATATGTGAATGGAAATGGTGAAAGGAACTACAGCACCGAGAATTTATTGTGGCATGTGAGTCGGTTCCCTTTTGGTAACTGAAATGTAATTTTCAGAAATTGGTGAAGACACTTACCTAATGCTTTTTTTCTGTTGAATTGAATGGAAATCTACTCATCTTCACAATCTCCTTTCAATAACCTAGTATTTTATTTTATTTTCAGAAACAATTAATAAAGATATATACTTTGTCACCCACATCCTAGAATATCCTTATTATATAAGTAGTAGCAATATTTTGGGTAGATGGCAATAAAAGATAGAAAGAAAGCACAAAAGAAAGACAAAAAATGGAGAGCCAAAACCAGCTCTCACAACCACGGCAACCGGGCAAAGGCACTACCTTCCTTAGGACTTGTTTCAATGGACTCAATGCATTAGCAGGTTTCTCTTTCTCCCTCTTTCTAATTGCATAGTAAATCTGCAGTTCAGAAGGGCCGAAAATCTCCCTTTCCATACAGTAGCCTTGGACTTGAGCGTGACCCTATTCCAATACCATTTGTTATAGAATTCAGTAGCATTGTGATATGAATTATATGATCTTTCGTCGCATTTTAACAAGTTTTAGTTATTCTCTTGATAAAACTATTCTCATTTTGTTGCATGCAGGACATGAAAAAACACCATGTTTTACCATCAAACTATATAATCTGCTAATATGATTTAACCAATTATATGACTAGTCTGCCATAATGATGCTTAATATGATTTAACCAATTATATGATTAGTCTGCCATGATGATGCTTGATTATAAGAGCTTCTAACTAGAAGTAACTAATATCGAAGAACTCATTACCATGTTTCTCAATCAGGTGTTGGCATTCTATCAATTCCTTATGCACTTTCTCAAGGAGGGTGGCTGAGCTTAATAATTCTTCTTCTAGTAGCAATTCTGTGTTGGTATACAGGGTTACTTCTGCGACGATGTATGGATGCGCATCCACTCATAAAAACCTATCCTGATATAGGCAATCTAGCATTTGGATATAAAGGAAGAGCTTTAGTATCCGTATTCATGTATCTTGAGCTGTATTTAGTTGCTGTAGAATTTCTGATACTAGAAGGTGACAATTTAAACAAGTTATTTCCCAACATGGAATTCAAAGTTGCTGGCCTCAAAATTGGAGGAAGACAAGGATTTGTTCTTCTCACTGCCCTCATAATATTGCCAACAACATGGTTAAGGAGTTTGGGCATGCTGGCGTATGTTTCTTTTGGTGGGGTTATGGCTTCTGTTATTCTAGCCGCTTGTGTTTTATGGGTTGGCGCCGTTGATGGCGTTGGGTTCAATGAAAGAGGCATGCTTTTGGATTTGGGAGGATTGCCAACTGCTATAAGCTTGTTTACTTTCTGTTATTGTGGCCATGCTGTTTTCCCCACTTTGTGCAACTCCATGAAAGATAGAAGCCAATTCTCCAAGGTAAAAAACCATTTTGTCCTTTCTTCTTTTTCAAGATAAGAATTTCCCTAATCTTAATATTCTTTGCAGGTTTTACTTGTGTGCTTTATTACAAGTACCATCAACTATGGATCAATGGCTGTTCTGGGATACCTTATGTATGGACAACATTTGAAGTCTCAAGTGACATTAAATCTTCCTCTAAGAAAGATTGGTACAAAAGTGGCAATTTATACTACTCTAATTAATCCCCTCACTAAGTATGCAGTTATAATAACTCCAATTGCTACAGCTCTTGAGGACACTTCTCTTCTGCGAGATAGCAGAGCCCTCAGTATCCTAATCAGAACGGTATTGGTTATTAGCACATTGATTGTAGCATTAACTGTTCCGTTTTTTGGCTACGTAATGGCATTCACTGGGGCTTTCTTCAGTGTCACTGTCTCAATGTTGCTGCCATGTCTGTGCTACCTTAGGATTAATAAAGGTGCTCAGCGTTTTGGATTGGAATTGATGGTAATTGTGGGAATATTAGTAATTGGGTCAGTTGTTGGTGTAGTGGGCACCTACACTTCAGTGAAACAAATTGTAAAGCATCTCTAAAATTTGAGAGAAATGCACACTCACTCTTAATAAGATAGAAAAAAAGTGGTGTTAATAGAGTTTTTTTTCCAATAAATTTTAGAATGTTTTTGCAATGAAATTATTAAAATATCAAACAAGAAACAACTATATAAATATGAACCATAGATAAATATAAATGTAAAAATGTCATAAGATTGAGTTCAGATCAACAGAGATTATTGTTCCAATGTGTTTTAAGTAGTAAATTTAAATGTAACTAAATTGATATATTACAAAGCACAAATGGCTTTACATGATTGGTAATAAGGTTGATGGGTCCACCAGATTATTGCCAATAAACAAAAACTCTTTTTTTATTATCTTTGCATTCCCTCCTCTGCAAACAAACCAATCAATTCAATAGCTGCAATGGCTACTACCCCATCTCTACCAATAACTCAATTTTCTCCCTCAAAACTTGATACAAACACTAACGCATATTCTCAAAGAATTGACACTACTAACCCACTTTCTCTGCTACCCAAATGCACCTCTCTTAGAGAGCTCAAGCAAATCCAAGCCTTTACCATCAAAACCCACCTTCAAAATGACCTCAATGTCCTAACAAAACTCATAAATTTTTGTACCCAGCAACCGACTGCCGCATCAATGGACCATGCCCAACACCTGTTTGACGGAATTTCGGAACCAGACACTGTTCTGTTTAACACTATGGCTCGCGGTTATTCCCGCTCCAAAACACCATTTCGAGCAATTTGTCTCTTTGTTCAAGTTTTGAACTCTGGTCTTTTTCCTGATGACTATACATTTCCATCTTTGCTTAAGTCGTGTGCGAGCATGGGCGCTAAAGCATTGCAAGAAGGTAAACAATTGCATTGTTTTGCTATCAAATTTGGGCTGAATAACAACGTATATGTGTGTCCTACACTTATCAATATGTATGCGGAGTGTAATGATGTGGATGCTGCTAGGCGGGTTTTTGATAAGATATCAGAACCGTGTGTTGTGTCATATAATGCAATAATCAATGGTTATGCTCGAACTAGTAGGCCAAATGAGGCATTATCGTTGTTTCGTGAATTGCAAGAGAGAAATATTAAGCCTACAGATGTTACTATGCTTAGTACTTTATCATCTTGTGCTTTGTTAGGAGCATTGGATTTAGGGAAGTGGATACATGAATATATTAAGAAATACGGGTTCCATAAGCATGTTAAAGTGAATACTGCTCTTATAGATATGTATGCAAAGTGTGGGAGCTTGGATGATGCTGTTTCTATCTTTAATAACATGAGTGTGAGAGATACACAAGCTTGGTCAGCAATGATTGTGGCATATGCAACTCATGGACAGGGTTACAAAGCCATATCGATGTTTGAGGAAATGGAAAAGGCACAATTAAGTCCTGATGAGATTACATTTTTGGGTCTTTTGTATGCTTGCAGTCACACTGGATTAGTGGAAGAAGGTTGCGGATATTTTTATAGTATGAGGGACAAGTATGGTATTATTCCTGGGATCAAGCATTATGGATGTATGGTGGATTTACTTGGTCGAGCAGGACGTTTAGATGAGGCTTATAGGTTAATTGATGAATTACCTATCACGCCCACCCCAATACTTTGGCGAACATTGTTATCAGCTTGTAGTAGCCATGGGAATCTAGAACTAGCAAAGCAGGTTATAGAAAGAATCTTTGAACTAGATGACTCTCATGGTGGAGATTATGTGATCTTATCAAACTTGTGTGCAAGAGCTGGGAGATGGGAAGATGTGGATTTCTTCAGGAAGCTGATGAGGAATAGAGGTGTTGTGAAAGTCCCTGGCTGTAGTTCCATAGAGATAAACAATGTAGTTCATGAGTTTTTCTCTGGGGATGGGGTGCATTCTGTTTCCACAGATCTGCACAGAGAACTTGATGAGTTGGTTAAAGAATTGAAGATGGTCGGATATGTACCAGATACATCTCTAGTCTATCATGGGGATATGGAAGATGACGAGAAAGAAATTACACTTAGATATCATAGTGAAAAGCTGGCTATTGCTTTTGGGCTCCTAAACACTCCACCTGGAACAACAATTCGTGTGGTGAAGAACCTAAGGGTGTGTCGCGATTGCCATTCTGCTGCTAAACTTATATCATTGATTTTTGATAGGCAGATAATCCTGAGAGATGTCCAACGATTCCATCATTTCAAAGGTGGGAAGTGCTCTTGTGGGGACTTTTGGTAATAAATTTGATTGAACTTAAATCATCAGAATCATAACAGAAAAGTGCATATTGTCCTGGTGTCTTGTGACTATTTTCACCCCAAGAATTATTGGAGGCATTGTTGCAGAGATTACATTGCATCAAGAGCCCACACTTGTGTCCCTTATCATGCGTGAGAGCAGAGATGGAGTAGGTAAAATCTCGATACCTCGAACAACCCCACTTAGTATCTCATGTAATTTACTGGGATAGAGTAAGTATAAATCAATGGCTTTAAAGGTCGAAATAATTTCATGATGTAAAGAAATACATTTTGTTTTTCCTTGTATCTTTGACAGTTTGATCATATTCTACATAGAAGTAAATGTATAGTATGCTGTCAGATCCTTATTCTTTGTTAGTCTGCACATAAAAGAAAAGTTGCAGACAATTTTTTCCTTTTGGCAATAAAAAAATTTGTTGATTTCAGTGCTTCAACCCATCTATGAGGACTTTATTTGACAAGGTAGGTTGAATTCCGAAGAGATAGTTTTGCTATGCATGGCTTGGAATGTGAACAGAACTTCTTGTGGCTTTAAACTTTGCTGCCCTTTTGTAAAGGATTTCTTCTTATTCAAAGAAACAATTTTCTTAATTTGGAAACGTTTCTTTAGTTATGTTCTGGACTGCTAAAAAATATGCTTCAAGTTTTCCTTTTTGTACCTCTTAACCAACCTGCAACTGCCCAAGGTTGAACAATACCTCTTCTCCCAACTTGGTTTAATATGATTGAACTCAAACGTATTGTATAGCTATTATATAAACCTTATTAGTGTATGCGCAAAAAATCGTCATGGACTTCTTCAAGCCCATTAGTGACGAATAGAGGTGGAAATCTGGGCGGGCCGGGCCAAACCCGCCCGGCCCGGATCTGGTTTTGTAAATGGCGGGCCGGGCCCGCCAATATGTGCGGGTCGGGTCAGGCGGGTTGCAAGGGCAGTCCAGCCCGGCCCGGTAACCCTAACCCTGCGGGTTAGTGTGCGGGTTGGGCCGGGTCGGCCCGCCAAATATGTATATATATATATATATATATATTTTTTTAAATTATTATAATTTATTAAAAATTTAGAATTGATTAATGATTAAATTGGTTAATATATATTAATTTATTAGTATTGATTAATTAATTAAAATTATAATTGATTATCGACTTATAGTTGAT
>WYDK02000051.1:2842795-2853095 GCA_009867345.2 Toxicodendron radicans
GAGTGACCCTCGGGGTATAAACCTGTGAGCTCGAGGCTGAGATTTTCACCTATGCTGTGAGAGTTGGGTGACCCCAAAAGCTGAGTGTTGATATTGTGATATCCAGCGGGTGAGGCTGGAGTAATATCTGTGATTATCCAGCAGATGAGGCTGGTGAGATATTGTGATATCCAGCGGGTGAGGCTGGAGTAGTATCTGTGATTATCAAGCCGATGAGGCTGGAGAGATATTTGTGGTGATCCAACCGATGAGGTTGGAGGGATAGTTGTGATGATCCACCAGGTGAGACTGGAGGGTCAGTTGTGTATTTAATGATCCATAATCATTGAAAGGTGATGCAAAGATGTGAATTACTTCGTTAGGAATGAGCGGCTACGAGTCAAGAGAATTTATAAAGGGATGATTTAAGAGTTTCCTCACGCTGAGTGAGAGTCGTGAGTTATTTCAGATGGTATTGTATTTTCCACTCACTGAGTTTTCTAGCTCACTGTTTTAGTGTTTTCTTTGCAGGTTTACATTCAAGGTTCGTGAGGCATAGGTGGCACGTTTTCGGCTGGTTTGCAGACGCATGTTCATCAGCATAATGTTTGTACATGGTAGTTGCACTCTGATACTATTTTTATGTAAATTGCTTTGTAATAAACAATATTTTGAGATTTATAAATGGTTTTTGAAAATCTCACCCTCATTTTGGGAATCCGAACCCCTCGGTTCACTCGGATCCGATGGGGTCAGGGTTACCCTGATTGGGGCATGACATAAATGATTACCGAGTTTGATCCAATAATGCAAGAACACCTTAGACATATTTAAAATGGAGAAATTCATACTCATTATCTTGGTCATAATATACAAAATTAGTTGATAAATATTTTAGCATTAGAAATAAGAAATACAATTATTAAAAACAAAAATCAAAGAATCAAAATATTTTTCAGTTATACGTGATTTTACCCTAGATACTAGTCATCAAGAACAAATGTCAACTATATTAAGATGTGCATATATTTCAATAAGTCGAATAAAAATAGAAGAATATTTTATAGATTTTATAAAAGTGGACGATACTTCTAGTCAAGGTCTTTCTAATGTACTCAGAAGTATACTAAACAATCTTAAAGTTGATGTAAATAATGTGAGAGGACAATGATATGATAATGGGTCTAATATCAATGGTAAACAAGGTGTGTAAAAAAAAATTATTAGATATAAATTCTAAAGCATTTTTATACACCATGTGGTTGTCACAGTCTTAATTTAGTTCTTTGCGATATAACTAATTCATGTGCTAATGTTATTGCTTTTTTTGAAATGACACAATGCATATACTTATTATTTTCTTCTTTTACAAAACGATGGAAAATTTTGTAAGACCGTGTTTCTAATATGTCACGTAAACCATTATCACAAACACGTTGGAAAAGTCGTGTTAAAAGTGTTAAAGTAATAAAATTTCAAGCTCTACAAATAAGAGATGTTTTATATCAATTAAAAGAAATTAGTGAAGATCTTAAAAAAAAAAAAAAAAAAAAAAAAGTGAAGCTATTTCTATAATAACATATGAGATTGAAAATTTCTTGGTTGTATTGTTATAAATTTGTGTTGGTTATGGAAGGTGAGTGAAGTTTTAATTAAATATGTTGGGTATGAAAATTTTGATGTTGTTTGGAACATGTGTGCGTTGTATGTAAAAGGTCTCAGTAGTTATTCTGTTTTTGGGTTTATTCTTTTCTTTTAGCACATGGAATTTTATTTTTCATGGATTTGGGATAGTGTATGTTTATTTTGCATTGACGAAATTTGTGGACTATAATGGCGGTTTTTAAATTGCTGTTATATTCTTGGGGCATTTCAGTCTTTCTATTCCTTGTTAGACAACGGTCTGTTAGTTATAGGGCTGGATTTGACAGTGAAAAATCGATGTGTCCTCTATTTTAATAGGGCTATAAATCGGGGACGGCCAATTTCTTTTTCCCGAATTCAGGGAGCGTTAAAAACACGCAAATATTTACCTCAAAATTCCCTTGTTAACGGTCTTCTTCTTCATCCCTCCAAGTTTTCTGATTTAGGGTTTTATTTCTTTTAACGCACTTGTAATTTTCAATGGCATAAATTATTATTTTTTAAATTCAATCTCATTTATTCGGTGTTTGTTTCCGAACCTTCACAATGTAAATCTCTACACCTGCAGTTCTTTCCTTGCATTCCGTTTTTCTTTTTTTCTTTCCTTTTTTTTTTTCTAAGAAGAAATTTATTTCTCCGTATTTGTTAATTTGAATGGTTTTGATATCAAGGGGAGTTATTAAATTGGAGCTTCGCTGTCCAAAAAGCGTTGATGGAATCGCAGTTGATCCGGAGCCCGATTGGAGCTTCGAAGCGCTTTTGTCTGAGATTAATTCACTAGAAATGAAGCTCAATGTCTCTTCAACTCCTGTGCCTTTCACCAAAACAAAATCACGGTAATGCACTTTTTATATCTCTTCTTTAGATCCTTTGCGTGGGTTTGCACGTATGCAGTATAATACTTATCAACGAATTTTTTTGAGGAGAATAATAGTATGTGATAATTGTTTGTAAAAAATGAGTTATAAAAATTTATGGATGTATTATAGTATTTTTGTTTAGCACTTTTTGTAATTGTCTTGAACTGATTTTCATGTTTGTGTGTTGTGTAAGTGTCGCGGGTATGCCTTTCTTTTTATACACAATCAAAAATCATATAAAAATATGATTTTACTATTACTTATTTTTGGAATAGCTATGTTTAAGATACTATTACTACTCTTAAAGTCCATAGATATAATGTGAGAATTCATACTCTTTATCCTTTTTCTTTTCCCCTCTAATTAGAATCACCACTTTAAAGTAATAACCAATAATCCAAGTTGTTTTTATGTTTAAACTTCCAAAAAAGTTAGAAAGAAAGTTTTAAGGCAAGTTAGGAAGTTATCAAGTTAAGTAGAGGGAGTTCCTAGCCAGACTGAGAGATGGCGGAAGGCGGGCCAGTCCATACTTGTGTATCTGGAAAATAAAAACAAAAAAGAGAGAAAAAGAGAGATAGAGAGTAGAGAGTTTTTGGTTAAGTAATTAAATTAAGAATGTGTTCAACATATTGTGATATATGGGAATAAGCAAATATATAGAACCTACAGAAAGAAGTAATAAAAGTAATTTCTTTTATCTTGGCTCAGGAGGATCAATTGCCCCGTCTATGATGTGTGTGGTTGAAGTAACGATGTCATTGAAATTATGAGTTTTAATTACCATGAGGTTTTGTGTTTGTTTTTGTTTTAGAGGAATTCAAAATGGGACAAGTGTTGAAAGAAAAGCCAGAGCTTTTGTTATGCGTTTATCGGATGATGAGGTGGATGTCGATTTTGAAACTCAGGGTGAGGAGGTTCATAATCAAGGTTCAATGGCAGTCAAACGATTTGGTTGTGATGAGCTTTATCTGAGGTATGTGTTCTTTTTTCATAGTTTTAAATTTGGATATCATTGTTGCTTGTGCACCTGTTGTGTATTGAAACGTTTTTTTCAATAGCCTTAGTGTTGTATGTTGATATTTTCGACCCTAATATTACAAACATGATGAGAGTGTGGTTTTGCTTTTGCCTTCAGCGAGAGTGATGATTCTGATGATGACAAAGAACTTGAAACGGAGCCATACTTTATGGATGAAGTGGGGTTAGCGGAAGGTGCTTTGGTTGAGCTAATCCATGAGCACCAGCTTGGAGTTAAGGTATGTAGGATTATCTTATGGTTATTTAAGGGGTGAGCTTTGCAATTAAAGGATAATCCTTGAATTTCTTTTTTTGGGTGAGGGCATAGTCATATCTGCGGATTACACCTTTTGAGTTGTCAGGGTTAGTAGAATATTCTATTCTTTATTTGTGTCTTAGTGATCTGCTTTTTGAGCAGGAGGAGATTAGGAACCTGATTTCAACATTAGAGACAGAGCTAATGAGTGAAAATGAACAGTCTTCCTCTGCACTTGCTCAAGTTGAGAAATATAGAGACATGAGAAGGGAAATGGATAAGAAACTTGATACTCAATATCAGCGCAAAATGTAAGATCAAATTTTCTGTTCATTAACTAGAATTCTTTATTTCAAAAAAGGGTTGAAATTACTTTTATCTGTGTTCCAAGTGTCATGTTTTTGGCTGAATCATTCATTTCCTTATAATTTTAGGTTCATAGGTGGTAACATAATGTTACTTATACATTTTACCAGTGCCCTGCTCGCTATGATCTTCAACTATACTGCTTAGCAAAACCCATGAAACATCATTGCGTCTGCCTGAATTTCATATGAGATTTTTTTTTTTTTTTGAGTTAATTTTGGTTTTTCTAAGAAAGAATTGTTGACAAAAATGATAGAACTACATTCAATCAATAATCCAGAGTTGGAGTTCTTTGAGACGTTCTAGATCATTATCTAGTGATTCAGAACTGCTGCATGTAAGAAGCTAAAACTTTTAGGTTATACAAGATAAAGGTAGTGGGTTGAAGAAAACAAAAAAGGGTCTGCTAAACTTAGCTGCAGCTTCTTGTACCTATGTTTCAGGCTTAAATGCATGTTTAAGGTTTTTGTTTGAAATGCATGCATCCATGCTCCCTCTTCCAAAATTGGTTATGAATACATAGTAAACTTTTTTCTGGAACTGTTGCTGTATAATGTGTTGTAATATTGATAAAAGTATGATGCATGGTATGCCTTGAATACCTTGTATTATTACTTTCTGGGTAGTTTCATTACTAGTTAAAATCAATTGAAATTGTGGATATAGTTTTTGACATTTTTGCAAAAATCACTACAGTGCAGAAGCACTTGATAATCATTTGACTGCTATCCAGCGAGATCATGAACTTAAATCACAAATTGAAGAAAGGAAAATAAGAAGTGATGCAGCTTACGAAGAGGCCAAGCGGAAGGAAAGGGCTCTTCAAGAAGAAAAACTGCGCCAAGAAAAAATGAAAGCAGAAGCAGAGGTTATTAATCTGACTTATCAAGATATTTATATTTTATTAAATAAATTATAGATTTAGTATTTGTCTGCTTGCAGCAGTAGATGTTATTCTTTTTTTCTTTTTTGGTGGTTAAAGATAATATATTATCGGTTCTTGGCTTATGAGGTAGTTGGATTTCATCTCAACTTGGAGGGGTTTTGGGATTGTTTTTAGTTTATGGGCTCTTTTGTTCAGGGGAGGCTTTGGGTTGCTGCAGTTTATGTACAATTGTTTTCCCATCCTTGGTCTTTTTGTTATTTATGGACACCTTTCCATAAATGTATATTCTCATATTTGTATTATTACAGCAGTTATTATGGATCTTGTTATGAAGTTGATCGAGTGTATGCGTTATTAGTGCAGATACTATGTAAGTGCTAGGAAAAAATACATAATAAAAATTATATTTTCGATGCAGGCTAAAATTAGAGCTGAGGAGGCAAAAAAAGCTGCTTTAGAAGCTGAGAGGAGAGCAGTAAAAGAAGCTGCAGAGAGAGAAGCTACTGAAGCCTCTAAAAGAATTACCCCTGCAGCATCTCAAGGTGAAGCCACAGGGCGCCAGATGGATGGTGGTTTAGTAATTTTGAATTCTCAATCCCATGGATCCGGATCTGATAGAAAAAAGAATTCACAATCAGCAGGTACTTTATCTTTCAATAGTGTTCTCATAATTGTTGTCTTTCTCCCTTTCCGTTTGTGTGTGCATGCGAAAATTGTCTTTAATACTTTTGCCCGGGGGGATGTTACTTTAGATTTGTCATCTAAGATTTTGTCTCATTGGATGGCAGGTAAAGTACTCAGAGCTGCGGAAAGTGCACTAAAGATGGAGCAGAAAAGACTACAGAAGCTTAAGGAGTGCGATGAAAAGAACCAGGCATTGACATCAAGCTCCAATAAGGTATTCTAACCTAAACCATGTCAAGTTCTGAAAACTCTGAACGGTATTGCCTTTAAGAATCAAAATAAATACATCTGTTTTTGCTAATGTTTACGCAACTTTAAAAAAATTGAATAACAGAATATTTGATTTGTAATATATGCTATTTTTAAACTTTAGTTGTGGAGCTAATTGTTAGAACTACATTGTCCTTGGGTTTCTTTGGGCCTTTTCATGAATCTGGGTTGCATTCTGTTTATCAGTTATTTATATGGTTTAATTTATGTTAGGACTTCAGCAGCCATGAAAGGCATATTTCCAGGCTGATAAGACAAATAAGGGGCACAAAAGATAATGTCAGGTAAGTTGGATGACTTCATTTGTGTTACAGCTTATACCGTAGAAGTTGTTAAAATAACTTCTATGTGCATTTCATTCCCGCCTTTCCAAATCCATGTTCTTGAAATTTTATTTGACATACTATCTGCAAGACTATATCAGTTTGTGCATTATCCTTTTTTTATTTTTGGTATTAGCAAATGCAAATCTGGCCCGTATTTGCTAATTGGGCTTGCCCTGAAATAGTCGCATCGTTTGTCTTTGGGTTCACTGAGAATCTATTAATCTTAGGGACGTAAGTAGATACATAAAGGACATACAGAACAATGTATTTAAGCACTAGTATGTCTTCCCACTTGTAGGGCTTAGATTAATTAACAAGTTCATTACATGGTGAAACATAAACACATGGACAAATGCAAACTCAAACTCAAACATAACTTGTCAGTATATAATTTGTAGAATAAAGAAATCTAAAGCAATACTTTTCGATCTAAATAACCTTAATACTATTTTGAGAAAGCATTAATCTTGCAAGTTTAAGCTTATTGAATTTAGTGGTTACTTAATAGCTAGAATATTTTTCAAGACTGTTATGAGGATTGGCTTAGACTGGTTGGTTAGACTGATAATCTAGATTGAACTTATCAAGCCAGTTGATTTATGGAAGTCCATTTATGATGGTTATACCTGGCTTCGGTCTTTGTAAGAGACTGGATGAGGTCTTCTACATCGATTTGTTTCTGTACCATGTTGAGGTCCATATCATTAACAAACTCTATCAATCATCATCATCTTATTCTTAACTAAACCATGTTTTTGACATTTCTTGTTAGCTCTTAGACATCAGGTATGTAGTAAGCCTGGGTTTTTATTTTCGTTAAAATTGTTTTATTTCTTGCAGAACAAAAGCAAGTGAAATTATTAAGATTTTCAACAATCCTCTTTGTCCTCAATCTGTCAGCATTGCAGCTTTTGCAAAGAAGGTAACCTCAGTTTTTTAATCAGAATCCTGCATCATTTTCTTCATTTTTCTTATTTGATCATTGAGAGAATGTAGAGAGCAGAATAAGACTGTTATGGAAACACGTAAAAAATGACTGCAGATTCATGTGAGTGGAAAATTTAGTCATTTGTGAACTATTTGCAAACTAGGATTGAAGAACAGAATCTAGTAATTAGTGTATCTATCAAACCTACACATCCAAATAATTGGAAGCTTATACAACAAGCTTAGGTTTATTAAAAGTGATAGAAAATATGACTTGTTACCTTTACTAATGAAAGAAAATTGGGTGTATTCACACACAATATTATATTCCCCTCATCCAAGGTCATTGTCTGACAAGGATTTTTTCCTTAACATTATTTGGAAGCCAATTGGATCATGTCACTGAGGCCTTTAGATCACCAATCTTTCATTATTCTATTTAACTGCAAATGCACTCCTATTTCAACTATTAGGCAAATTATTAGTTTTTACTTGCAATTTTCTATCTATTAATTGTGTATAGTAAGAAAGCTTAAAGGTTGTCTAACATTATCCCTGGTGTAATATTACAGGTCGTCTCCCATTGTGAAAGCCCTGATAATGCTGCTTTTGCTTGTGGCTATGTCATTGTTCTGGTTACTTCACAGGTATATAATGTTTGGTTTACTTATTTCTTAACATAAAATGTTTAAATTAATTTGTTTCTCTCTCTCTCTCTAAATACAATATGGTATGTGATGTATTATTGTAGATGATACCTTTATTAGTGGGTTAGAAGAGATTCTTAAAACTTCCCTGCTCATTATAACGTACATCAAGCAAATTTGTATTAATATAAATACAGCTCACCTTGACACAGGTTGTGTCAATAGAGTTTATATAAGTGACCATTGGATAAAAGGTCAAGATTCTAGGCCAATCAAATCAGACTGTATCACAAGTATCTCAGTGTTCTAGTTGATTATGTATAATAAGGAGATATTTCTAAGTCTTAAGAGTATGATAATTATCTGAGTTTGTTGATCATTTGTTAATCAGGTACCACAAGTGATGGATCTTCTTCTTGGCGAGTTCCATAGAGCTTGCATCTACACTGTTCCAAAACATATAGTGTACTCAGAGGTAACTCAGTCTTCTATCCAAACTAGTGTAGATTAATATTTGGAAATTTCATGTTGTAATTATTGTGTTCTAGTCTGTTTTGATTTTTTCCCCTATTTTATTGTCATCTGCAAGAAAATGCACCCGGACTCATGACCCATAGTTGATCCATAGTAACAATATGGTGTGCCAAAGGTGTAAGATGGGCATCTTGCCCTCTGAGGGGGTGGGGGGGAAGAAGTCCTTTATCTTGACATTTTCTATTTTCAACTTAGGTCTTGCCTCAATTTAATAATGACTTGTGGTTCATAGTTCCACGATTTTTATAATAAATTGAAATCTTCCAAACATCTCATTCTAATTAAGAGATTCTGCAGCAGATTGATTTCATGTATTATTGGTCTCTAAAACCTTCATATGTGCAAGTTTTTTTTTTAACCTCAACATGAGTGGCGGCAAGTATTTACTAGACAGTATTTTGGAGAGAGTGCATCTTAACCTGCTCCTGTTTAATGTTTCTTCTTTGAATTTTTCCTGAAGTTGCAATTACATCACCTTACTCCTTGAAGTTGCAATTACATCACCTTATTACTATTTATTCTAATTAAGTTATTACTGGTTCAGTCTGCATTTGAATCTAAAGATGCTTACTACAAAATTATTGGATACCGAGAAGAAGATGGAAAATTTGAGAGTCTTGAGGATTATTTGAGACGATTGGAATCTTACATGAGATTGTATGCTGCACTCATTCAGGTTTGTCACTTCTGGTACTTTGCTTCATGCTGTAATATTTTCTAAATGCTTTACATACAGTTATGGACATTTGAATCTAGTTGCGTTTTTGCTATAGTTATACCTACTCCTAGAATCTCAAGTAATTAAAACAGCAGCAGCTGATGAAGGATTCTTTGTTTTGGCAGACAGAAGTGCAGGGTGTACAAAACACACATGGCTTGGAAGAAGGTTGGACATGGCTTGCAAGGTTCTTAAATACTGTGCCTGCCAATATATACACTGCTGTTGCATTGAATGCATTCCTGCAAGTAAGTTACAAATACATGCTGGTCAATAATATCTTATTGTTTTGGCAATTTGACCAACACATCAATCACCATTGGGTCGGTATCTTGATTAACTATATGCTATTAAAGATGTCCCGTAAAAAAGGGGCTGGTAATGTTTGGGTGGTATTAAAAATCCAGGGTTTATAAATGAATTTTATTTTCCACAGATGGCAGGTTTTGCTCTCTTTCGCAAATATAAATCTCAGTTTAGGAAGATGATCAACATAATCTCTGACAACTTTCTGAATGCGTTGAGAGCACGAGAAGATTCAAAGCTGAAGCCGGTCATTGCAGGGATTCAATCTTATATAGAAGATAAAAAATTCCTTGAGGAACCTGAAGGGAGGACTTTGCAGGCATCATTACTATCAAGTACAATGGTTCCAGATTCAGAATACCAAGAGTCTTATAGTGGATACCACCCAGAATACCAGGAGTCGTATGGTAGATACCAGCCAGAATATCAGAAGTCGTATAGTAGATACCAATATTATTGACAGAAACCTTATTATGATTCTTTAGTCACAATTGGAGAGAATGTCTCAGAGAACTTTTGCATATATATAATAAATTTTATGAACATAATAGAGAAAGGCACATGAGATGGATCATACCGTTGTAACCCGACCTGACCACAATGGTTCACCGGGTTGGGTTGACCTTTTTTTTTTTAAATTATACCACAAATACCCCTACACTATGGTCGTTTTATAGCTGTTGGAGAGGTATTTTTGATCAATTTCTCTTCCCAGTTTTCCTATAAATTGGGCATAAACTTCTCGTTTTTCCTCACATCCAAATTCTTTCATCTTCTTCAATAACTTTTGTTTTCAAATTCTCTCAAATTCTCAATTGTCTATTACTATTAGCTCTCACTTTGCTTTATTTAATTTTCACCATTTTCTTTCATTCTAATT
>WYDK02000051.1:2860772-2876395 GCA_009867345.2 Toxicodendron radicans
TATATACTAATCCATGAAAATCTCCCTTAAGCCCCCATGCTTTCCATTTCCTACAGTTTACACCCCAAAAGCAATTTAATTTACTCCAAAATAAATACTTCGTGACACGGGGTGTCACATGGAACCTCGAATAACTTACTTATGTGGGGTCTTTATGTGCATTAAACTTAAGCGATTTGATCGCTCCCACTTTTCATAGAGGTTCTTTTCATATGACATACTTGATTCTGTAGGGACTGGTGGTTCATCCATACGAAACGCCACATCAATATCCATACACCCAAGCGTTAACAAAACATTTTCTTTCCAATCAGAAAAGTTCTCGCCAGTTAAAGTTGGAACAATAGATGAATTGTTAGCAAAAACAATAGAAACAATTGCAATAACAAAAAATTCAAATAATGTCATGCTATGACTAATATACTTTATATTTGAATCAAACAATGTCAAATTCAAATCAATAATAAATTCAAACCTTCCTTTGGGCCAAAGTTGCATTCATGTACTGAATTTATTACTTTTTTAATAAGACTAATGAACAAACATCAATCATAAAATTAAATGTCATAATCCTTTATGAAGTTTTAACAAAATTAATCATTTTGTGATTATCATCATTCCTATTGGGATGTTGTAGCTATTCCTTAGGATTACAATATTCACTACTTCAATATGGCAGCACAATTATCAACTAAAGCTTATGTTGATCATAAAAAATAGCATGCATATCAGTAGCGGATTTAATTAATGACAAGTTGGGACCATGGTCCCCACTCATTTAAAAAAATCAGGTTTTATATAATTTATATTTATATTTATTTTAATAAATTACATTCGTGGTCACCACTCATTTTTTTTTAAATCAAGTTTTGTATAATTTATATTTGCATTTATTTTAATAAATTAATAAAAGATTTAAAACCCTTTTCCGTTTTTGGCTTTTTCATTCCACAACGACGAAAACCTTTTCCCTTTTCACTAATTCTTCGATCTTCGGCTACTTCTTCTTAATTCAATTTCAATCTTCGGTTGTTGTTTCTTCTTCAACAACTTCTTCAATCTTTGATGTTCACTTCTTCAGGCTTCAGCAACTCCTACGAGGTTTGGGTTTCCTTATTGCTTAGTTTAATTTGTTTTTACATAAGCATTTTTATTGTTCTTCTTAAAAAATTATCTGATTGAGTAGTAAGTTTTAGACTTTATTGTTCTTTTTCTTTCATGAGTTTTGCTCTGTTTCAGCTCCGATTTCAGGTTTGTTTGTTTGGCTCGAATTTGTTAAATTTGATCTTAGTTTAGCATTCTCTGTATTGCCTAATTTGCTGGTTTGATGTTCAATTTAGTTTATTAATGGTTTAAAGTATTGTTTTTGGGTGTAATTACAGTTTCAGGTTTTGGTTTCAATGTGTTTTTTATATTGTATACTATGTAGTTTACATTTTATGTTCATTTTATTTTCAAATTTGGATGAATTTGTTTTAAGATTTTATTAAGTATCAGTGTTTTGAAATCAAGAATGTTTAATTTTATTTAATTTTTTTTGGCTGTTGATGTCATGATGACATCACGGTCCGACCAACCGGATTAGGTTACAAAAACTTATTATCAACATACACAATAATGCAAATGTGTAATTGAAAGTTACACCAAAAGATGCAACAATGATAATAGGTTTAGGTTGCAAAAAGTTATTATCCAACATACAAAAAAAAAAAAAAAAAAAAAAACTTACTAAAACTTATTATTAACATAAATAACTAATTATTACTAAAACTTATTATCAACATAAACTAAAAAAACTTATTACCAAAACTTAAAAGATGCATTATGCATACTTAAGATTTTTAATCAAGCACAATGAAAAAGGGCAAAAAAATATTAGTTCTTTGATAAGAGGTTTGTTGACAATATCAAAAACTTTTTTAACTTTATCAAAATAAACAACTAATTATTTATTGTTTGTAAAGATTAGTTTGAGCAATCATTTTTTATATACCTTTTCTTTCATCCTCATTAAATTACTTGATTAAATCAAATATTATAAACATTTCCTATGAATATTTTTATTCCTATTCTTCAAGAATTATAAAATGACATGCATAAATCAAGAATTATTTGTTTCTATGTTGAGTAAGTAATTACACCTAGATTTTTATTGTTTATAATTTATTCATCTTTATTTTCGGGACATTTTAAAAAGAGTTGACTTCTTTTTTTTTTTTCTATAAATATGCATGATTCATGTTAAATGAGTCTAAAAGGAATTTCAAACGAACAATATATCATATTCTTATTGTCTTTCCATTACTATGTATGTAAATCACTATGGGTTATTATTCTTGTACAATTTCTTATTGTTTTATTTGTTTAAAACTTCTTATTAGGTATGCAAAATGGATAATTTTCTCAAAAGAAAATTAGCAATAGACCAATCATCCTCATCCGTCCAAGAAAATAAAGACAATGATAAAGAAAATGATCCATTAAAAGAAATTCATGTAGAGCTAGAAGCCATCTTGAAAGATTTTCCATCTGATACAGCTTTATGACCTAAAATCAATTATTATCATCCTAATTATAGAGATGCAATTAGAAGATTTTACTTACAAAAGAGTTGTTGCCAACCTCGAAATCATGCATTTCCACAGACAAAATTTGGAAAAGGATATCGTCGATTTAATCTTGTTTGGTTTGGTGTGTATGGTGATTGGCTTGAGTATAGTGTGACCAAAGATGCTACATTATGCTTGTATTGTTATCTTTTTAGACTTTTCATTATAAGCCAAGCTAGTAGTGACACTTTCGTCAGTGAGGGATTTCGTAATTGGAAGAAACCAAAACGCTTCCAAATTCATGTTGGCCAGCCAAATAGTGCTCATAACCAAGCACGACAGATTTGTGTGAATTTAGTGAATCAAAATCAACATATCGAAGTTGCTCTCTCTAAGCAATCAGATCAAGTTTGGAATGAATACCAAAGTCGTTTGATTGCATCCATTGTTTACATTAGGTTTCTTTTGCTTCAAGGTTTGGCATTTCGTGGTCATGATGAAACTAAAGACTTAAAGAACCCAGGTAACTTTCTTGGACTTCTTCGTTTTCTAGCTCAGCACAATAAACAGTTTAAGAGTGTTGTTTTGAAGAATGCACCTGGGAATCTTAAATTGATAACACCAGTGATTCAAAAAGATATTGTGAATGTTGCGGCTAATGAAACCACCAAGGCTATCATTAGTGATATTGGAGATGACATCTTTTCAGTTTTGATTGATGAGTCTCGTGATGTGTCAATTAAATAACAAATGGCTATTGCCATACATTATAAAGATAAAAAGGGTCATGTGCTTGAGTGGTTTGATGGCATTGAACATGTTAGTGACACACCTACAGTATCACTTAAGATAGCTCTTGAGTCGTTATTTTCTAAGCATGGATTGAGTTTGTCAAGATTACATGGACAAGGTTATGACTGGGCATGTAATATGCAAAGAGAATTTTATGGTCTAAAAAGTTTGATTTTGAAGGAGAATGAATATGCTTATTACGTTCACTGTTTTGCTCACCAACTTCAATTGACACTCGTAGCCGTTGCAAAAAATCACATTTTTGTTGCTTCATTTTTCAGCTTGGTTACTAATTTAATAAATGTTGTTAGAGGTTTATGCAAGCGTTGAGACATGCTTCAGGAGAGCCAAGTTAGTAAACTTGTTGAAGTACTAGAAATTGGTGAAGTTAGCAAAGGACGAGGTTTGAATCAAGAGACAAGTCTAAAACGAGCGGGTGATAAACGTTGGGGCTCATATTATTATACACTGATCAACTTAATCCTTTTGTTTTCCTATGTGGGTGATGTGCTTGAGGTTATTGAAGAAAATGGTTTAAATCCTAAACAAAGTGGTGAAACATGTAATCTATTAGATTTAATCTATTCATTTGATTTTGCATTTAGCTTGCATATGATGAAAATGATATTGACAATTACTAATGAGTTGTCACAAGCATTGCAGAGAAAAGATCAAGACATTGTAAATGTTGTGGCCTTAGTCAAAGTTTCCAAACAACGGGTACAATTGTTGAGAGATGAAGGATGTAAATCTTTGTTGAGTGAAGTTTCTTCATTTTTCCAAAAGCATGATATTGCCATTTTGAATATGGATGATATGTTTGCAATTCGAGGGCGGCCACGACGGAGAGTTGAGCACATGACAAATTTTTATCACTATCGAGTTAAATTGTTTTATACTGTGATATATATGCAACGTCAAGAACTTAACACTTGTTTCACTGAGGTTACTACTGAGTTGTTGTATGACATGTTTAGATCCAAGTCATTCATTATCTGCTTTTGAGAAGCATAAGTTGATTCGTTTTGCCCAGTTTTATCCATCTGATTTTTCTACACTTGAGTTGATGGTACTTGAGCACCAGACTGAGACTTATGTTATTGACATGCGTTCTTGTGATGAATTGGCTGAGTTACAAGGAATTGGTGATTTGGCTAAGAATTTAGTTCGGTTTAAATAAGACATTTTGTATCCGTTGGTATATAAGCTTGTAAAACTTGCATTGGTTTTACCAGTTGCGATTGTGACCGTTGAAAGGGTTTTTTATGCAATGAATCTTGTGAAAAGTCGGTTACGCAATTGAATGAGAGATCAATAGATGAATGATTGATTGGTCACCTATATTGAGAAAGACATATTTGATACAATAGACAATGAGATGATTATCCAACATTTTAAGAATATGAAAACTCATCGAGGACAATTGTAGAAAAAATGTTTTATTTTTACGAAAATTGTGCTTTTTGAAGATATTTAGTCGTATTTTGTAACTTTTTTGTTGAAGCTCATCGTAATGAAAAAAAATATAGTTATGATTGGTTTTAATTTTTTTCGTTTATTTTTTGCTCCCATCGAGTGAAATTCCTAAAACCGCCACTGATGCATATAGTCACAAAATAAGTCCAAATAATTATGCAATTAATACTTTAAGCATAAAATATTATTAACTTTATTCATAAATTTTTAACAGAACAATACCATACCCAAAAATTATTTATAGAAATATTTACAGTTAATTATTGTATCATGTTCAATTAAGGATCTAGCATGCACGGATATCAAGACCCTAAACGTGTTAATGATCTAATATATATCAACCAAGCCTTATATATACAATAATATTACGTTACATCATTTTCATACATTATTTCTCTTACATCATATGTGGCAAAAAAATGATTGGTTGATTTCAAATTAAAAATAAACTTTCACCCAATCATTTTTCGCCACATAATAACATAAGAGAATTGATGTATGAAAATGATATAAACGTAATATTACTCTTATAGATATTCCACAACCAACAATCAAACATGGCTAACCCGCAGACAATATCCTTTGTGTATCAAACTTACACGCAAGACATCCACCATATGCGTGCAAACTATCATTTAATTAAATATTTTCTTAACATATCAATGAGCGAATCCATTCAATTTGTCTTGATTGAAAATATACTAACATACGCGGATTTAAAAGCAAGCAAAGTGAGTTTCATATATGTTGTCCAATTTAATTAAGCCAGATTATAGCATAAATGCATAATCGAACACTAAACAATATAAGCATGAACCCGGGCTCTGATACCAAAATATATAACAAAATTAAAAGTACTTAATGCGGAAATTAATCACTTACATCCAACCATTATTGCTCAAGTGTTAGAGGAATGCTCATACCAAGATGATTTTGAGAGAAATTTAAATAGGTATCTTCTAGCCTGTCAATTGGAAAACCGTAAAAAACAATCTTTAATGGAGGAGATGTTTTATTAGGGCTAGACTATGGACCAAGAAACCATTGTTTTAAAAGTCAGATTGGACCAGCCGGTCCGCATGACTCCGGTCCGGTTTTATAAAAAAACAAAAAATGTGCATTGAATCGGGTTAGACCGGTAACGGACTGGCGGAATAGTACTGAACCATCAGTTCAATCGGACCAAACCAGTTCACACAAATAAAAAATAATAAAATAAAACATTAAAATTTTATAATGATTCCAAGATTATTATTATGTTATGTGACTATGAGACTATGTTTATTAATTTTTTTTTTTCGGTAAACCCGGTAAATAAATTGAGAGAAAAGAGGAAAGGTACCAAAAAATCACCTCTCCCCAAGCCAACCTTGGACAAACCCAAGGGGACAACAAAACAACCAAACTAACTATACAAGGCCTCACAAAAAGAGAACACTAAAACCTATAAACATGAGGGAGACCCCCGCTAAAACAAAAAGAAACAGCAAAGGTCAGCACCAAGAAAAAAACTATACATTTTATAAATAAACAATGTTTATTAATTTCGTTATGTACTAATGTGTATTTAGATGAAAACAATATGATATTTGGCTTGTTATTGAAATTTTGGAAGGTGGTATTGCGTTTTCTAAATTTCAAGTTCATTTTTTGCATGATGTCAACATGCTGACGTCACCGGTCCAACCTTCCGGTCCAACTGGTTGGATTGGTGAACCGGCAACTTTTTTGGTTTTCAAAACAGTCCGATTTTTACAACATTGCAAGAAACTCCCAATAACCACCTGTAAGGGCAAAAAATCGTCTTAGACCTCATCAGACCCTGATAATGACAAAATGATTAAATACGGCCCAGTGTCTTGGCCCAATTTTGATTGGGTCCACATCGGTTCACTCTTGAAGGAAGATCATCCATTAAGATAGTCTAAACCGTAAGTTACCATTCTACAGGCCGATTTATACCACAAGTTAGCTCCCTCTAGGAGCTGGGCTACTTGGCTCGTTAACATTACCCTACGAGCAAGACCTCCCTACGACTTGGGTCAACTTGTGACTTGGGCTATCCCATGAATCAGACCCTTCCAAACAACTTGAACTCGAATCCAAGCCCATCAACGAAATAGGATTTCGAGTCCGACACACTTCATAATTTAGTGCATGAGTTAGGACTCCTAGTACTACTAAGGGAAGTGAATAACTTGAGTTTCCTCTTTACTCAAACACATGTTGTCAGGATTTCATGTCCTACTAGGACTTAACCCCCCTTGAGCTCTTATATAAATAGAGGTCAAGCCTCTTAATATTCATACACAAATAACATTTCCAATAAACCTCTTGAAGCACACTTGTTCTCGAGAACCACCTCTATTTGCCGCCGTTGAGCTTAGTTCAGACTAACTCGACTCTTGCTACCGACGTAGAGCCGAGTTCCGGCCACTTTACGTCGATGAGTCGCGCTCTAACTAACCACTCTAGTAAGCCTTTCCTACTCTCATCTCTCACTATGCATCCCACAAATGTGTTGACTTAAGTGTCGAAGTGTATATGGCCGACACCACACCAATGTCTCTAGAGGTGGCTAAATGGGGTCCCGGGCCTAGATCGGTCCTCTTTGGGACCATGCCTGGACCGATCCTCTTTGGGACCAAGCCAGAGCCCAGAGGGCCTGGACTGGTCCCTAGCCTAGGACCAGGTTTGCTAAGACCGGTCGCTGCCAGTCTTGGGCCAGGTCCTAGTGGGCCTGACACAATTTAATTCACCCCCCCCCCCCCTATTTTTATACATTTTGGGGGATTTCGGTAATTTGCTAGGCAATTTTCAAATTTTAATTAAGAATTAATTAACAAATAAAATAATTATATTTATATAATTTAATCAATTATAATCAATTAATCAATTCCAATCAATTAATCAATTATGACCATTAACCAATTAATCAATTAATCTAATTAATTAATCAATATTCAATTCCAATCAATTAATCAATTTTAATCAATTAATTAATTAATCAATTCTAATCGATTAATCAATTAATCAATTAATCAATTAATTAATTAATTCTAATAAAGTAATCAACTTCAATCAATTAATCAATTTCAATAAATTAATTAATTCTAATCAATTAATCAATTAATCAATTTCAATCAATTAATCAATTGTAATCGATTAATCAATTAATCAATTCTAATCAATTAATCAATTGTACTCGATTAATCAATTAATTAAATTAAATTCTAATTAATTAATCAATTCTAATCAATTAATCAATCAATTAATTAATTAATTAATCAATTATAATAATTTAATCAGTTATAATCAATTAACCAATTAATCAATTGTACTCAATTAATCAATTAATCAAATTCAATTCTAATCAATTATAGAGAATAAGAATTGAGAGTTGTAAGAAAAATGGGGAGATATTGAAGCCTATTTATAAATTTTCACTATGGGGGGAAAGTGCAAAAAACTAAAGTTTTTTTACATTTCACCCCCACCCAACTATCAAATTGACCGTTGCACGACGGTGAAATAATATATATTATTTAATTTCACTATACCCCTCAAAATTTGAAAACTTTTGGGGGGCTTTTTGTTTTTTTCTCACCAGGCTCGACCCTGGGACTGATCCCAAGCCAAGGCTTGGTGCAAAAATGGTCTTGAGCCTGGGACCGGTCCCAAGGCCCAGGACCATTGGAATACTACATAAAAACCCCTGAATTTTTTGGGGTTTTTTTTTTTATTTTCCTTTTAGGCCCAAGCCCGAGCCCAAAACCTAGGACCGAATTGGACCAGGATTGGGATTGGTCCCCATGGTCCTGGTCCGGTCCTATGCCCGAGCCCATTGGGACGAGTCCTTCCAAAGCCTGGTCCCAGAACAGAGCCTTTGGACTAGGCTCAGGCTTTTTGGCCATCTCTAGGTGTCTCCCGTAAGCTTCACGTTCTCTATTCTCTTGATTACAGGTCTACGATGTTGTTAGTGACTCTTTCTCATACGATCATATCCAAAGGATTTCCAGATAGATGTTTGCATCTACACCACACATCACTCCTTCCATTAAGGAGCACACAACATGATGGGTGGTTATTATAATTCCCTCTTACAATCACCCACTAACTAAATATATTTTTTTTTTCTAAGTGTGGTATGTGATCACTTTAGTCTTAACAAATTATCGTAATCAATAAAGAATCTCAGTGACTCTACTTTAAATGTGTCAATATGAATACCCTTGCGGATTTTACAAGTTTTGGTATTCTAGTGAAGATGAAATTATTATTGACCATGTCCCCAAAGATTACAACATGGCAACATCATCTTTCAATTCAAATATGCAAGAAGTAAATGAAATCCTAGTTAAGCTAAAAAGAAGCTTGAAGTAATTGAAGAAAAAGATGATAAAACTTGAAGACCTAGAAAAGAAACTAGATGATGCAATGTGTTGGAGTTTTAATACCTGAATACAATTTTCAGGAAAAACAAATTTAAGCACAACCAACATATAAAAACACTAGAACCTTAATTAATTGTTTAATAATCAATTTTAAGAATTAAACATTACCAAGTAGAGAAACTTTTTTTTTTTTTGGGTAAAAGGTAACTTTATAACGAATTAATGAAAACAAACTAAAAGAGGAAACACCTCAACACATCAACTCTCCCAGAATTAAAAAACCTAGGGAAGCACAAAATCAAGAAAGCTAGGGGAAAAAAACCAGACCACAAAAACCAGCAAACCAAAAATGAAGAACATCACCTATCAACCAAGAAGGAACAAACCAGCTGCCCACACACCAAAAGCAGACAACAGCCAAACCATATGAACCGAGAGAGAAACCAGCAACAACAAGCTTCCACCCCAACAGCACCTCAGCCACAAATGGAATGCACCCCAAACAGCATAATCAAAAACCCAAGCAGACAAGATAAACACAATAAACAAAGCCAACAGCCCATCCCCATCCAAAAACCTGGGCAGACACAAACCACAACCAATCTTTCAAATGACACACCCAAGGCCACAACAACTCCAACCAACACCCATCAGAATCAACAAGACCCTCGACAATCTCCATGACCCTCCACAATGCAACTCATCGGAATGCCCCAATCCACGGCCACTTTGCGGACCCTCTCATGATCCTTAAATATGAGACTAATGAGTCTTAGTCTAACAACATCGAAAATTTGATTCAAAACCGACTGGAGGCTTTTCCTAAGGCCTTTAACTAACCGAAGATTTCTCTCTTGCCATATCCCATAAATAGAAGCCTGCTAAAAGAAGGCGGCTTATGATAGAGCTCACCCCTTTTCCCCGAAATTTAGTAGCACACCATGAGATGATACAATCCCACTCTCCCGCTGGGACCTTGAACTTACCTTTGGATTGCACCCTTCTCCAAACAGCCAGGTGTAGGGGCAAGAGAAAAAAAAATTATTGTGGGAGTCCAAACACCCACTACAAAAGGCATACCTCAGGTTTGAAGCGTCCATCCACGTACTCATCTGATCTTGCGTAAGTAATTTCCCCTTAATAGCCAGCTATAAAATGAACAAATGCCGAGAAATTTGCTTACCAAACCAAACAAGCAAAGCCCATTGAACATCGATACATATCGGAGACAAATCACACCAAACCTGCCTAGCCGAGAACTTAACCAATTTACCATCCCTAGTCTTCCAAATCAACTTATCACCATTAAAGGGGAGAGAAATCTAAGGAGCTTGACTAACAATTTGAGGGAACCAGTAGCTAATAACGTCCGGCCAAACCCAAAGATTATTAAACAAAACCTCTCTAACCATAGCTTTCTGAGACAATCTAGATTCATACATAGAATGTGCCTACACAATTTTATCAAGAGGGCCTAAAGGGTGCCAAGCGTCATGCCACAAAGAGGTAGTTTCACTGTTTCCAATGACAACACCAATATGCCTACGAACTTTATCTCTCAACTCCATCTCCAACTAGCATCCCACGAGATCTTAATGCTCCAAAGATTCCTACCCCGGAGCCTAAAGGAATGGATCCACTTAACCCACAAGGAATTCTTTCCCGAGACAACACTTCACAGGTGATAAGTCATAAGAAACACATTCCACACCTTCAAGGATCTGATGCCTAATCCTCCCCCATATTTAGGAAGACACACATCTTTCCAAGCCACTTTAACCTTTCCCTTCACAAGATCACACCCCGACCAAAGGAACAATCTAAGCAACCTTTCTATGGCTTTAGTCACTGAACTAGGAAGAATGAAAATGGAGGCCAACAGACTTGCATAGAAGAGAGCACAGAAATCACCAATTGTAAGCTACCAGCATAAGATAGGTACTTATTTTTTCACAAGTTTAATATTTTCTCAACTTTATCCAAAAGAGTAATACAATCATTATGTCTAAGCCTAGACGTGAGTCCAAAAGGTTTTCCTAGAAATTTTATTTTCTTTAAATCTACCCTGATGTGATCAAGTTATTATTGGGTTATAGGTATATTTCGGGTCTAATCAAATCCAAAAAATTGGACTGGATTTATGTTAGGTCAAACCCAACCCAAACCCAAATATGCCCACCCCTAAATGATAATGATGGGTAGAAAGAAAAGCAAATTTGACAAGTTTTGTGATAAGTGAGATGTTAAATTGTTTAGGAAAATATTTAATTAATTATTAATATCTTTAAAATTTTTAACAAATTTTAATGAACTAGCGCTAACCAAACTGGGTCGCGTTCTCAAAATCAATTAAGTAATTATTTCTTGTGTCAATGGTGTCAAGTAATAGGTGAAACGAAAGGGTAAATAATCAGTACTAAGAATAAGATAACAGAAAATTAATAATGATAGCGTGGCCACCAGTTCTGGAGACCAGCGTAGTCTAAAACTAACAGAATGATCATCCATTCATCTCCTCTGTCTTCCTCTATCCCCATCAACATTACGTGCTCTTCTCATAAAACTGAACTCACAATTGCAAGAGAAAGGCCAACATTATGTTCCTGTGGAAGAAGGCATTTCATCGAAGCAGCAACAGCTTCAGCTTTACTCCCACTAAAACCTTCCACCTCTTCTGAATTACCTTCTGATTACATGGTACGTCTATGTCTATTAGTTGTAGTATTTTACTCGAAGTTTTATTTTTACAAGAAAAGAAATATAATATCTGTGAAGTTTATGGATCCTGAAATTATATTTTTTAATAGTGAAGTTACAATTTGATGTATATAGTTTATGTTGAAGAGGGTTCATCCTCCGAGACCGGATTGGTATGAGGAGTTCTATGCGTCGGTTATGAATTCAAGCATGGACTCATATGAGGCAGAGGTTCGTGTCCATTTCAAGTGAATAATGAATTAGTTTAAAGTTTATAGACTTCCTCCTAAAATTATTTCCCTTTTAATGTCCATGGTGTACTTGAACAGATGAAATTTCTGTTCTTTGGTTAGATTGCAGGTTACAAATCACAGATTTTTGGTAATTTGAGGGGAGATGCAAAGAAAGTGTTGGAGATTGGGATTGGCACTGGCCCTAATCTCAAATACTATGCTAGTGATCCTAATATCCAGGTTTTTGGTGTTGATCCGAACAAAAAGATGGAAAAGTATGCTCAGGCAGCAGCAGTGGCTGCTGGTTTGCCTCTCACAAACTTCAAATTTCTCCAAGCAGTATGCGTACTAGTAATGTGGCATTAATACATTATTGATTTTTTCTTTATGATGTTAATTTCTACCTGGATATTATAGAGTGGTGGAAGAAGTATCTCCACATTTAGGAATGAAGCAGATCCAGCATAGAACGCTTGAATTTCTTTATATTCCTTTATGCAACCAAACCAGCATAAATTAACTTTCATGCGGTATATTTTAATCAGCAAGCTGATTTATTCAAGGAAGAAAATCATAACTGGCCATGTTCCTTGCCTTACTAGGGCATTTAAGTCTTAACTCCTTCAGTTTACAGTTCCTTTAGGTCAACCATATCCCATAAGTATATCTCACAGAGGAGAAACTCATACACGAGTGATTAGAAACATTTGGTCTTCCGTTGAGCTTTAAGGGGTTGGATAACAAGAGAAGATGCAATTTTATCACTGCATTGTTTCAACATTGAATTTGATAGCATAAGTTTTTTATGTTGAAACATCTTTAGGAATGTTTACTTTGTCAATTTTTCTATTTTTGTATTAGAGCCTGAATATTACGGGTTTAAATACTATTGTTTGGGCCTGCTCTTGATAACTTAAGTGTTGACATTAAATAATTTTTTTCAAATACTACGGAGCAAATGTCTTTGCCAGTATCTGTATTTGCATTTGTGTTTGGTATTGGTTAAGTTTGTTACTTTTACTTCTAGGAGTTGAAAACTTGATTGATATTTCTTTCTTAGTCTTGTGTACACTCATTTAGTTCTTTACATAATGAGTGTGTTAATGACATCCACCCATCCAGGTTGGGGAGGCAATTCCAATGAGTGATGAGTCTGTAGATGCTGTTGTTGGAACACTTGTATTGTGTTCAGTTAAAGATGTTGGCATGACACTACAAGGTAACTGAGTTTTGAGGTTCTTTGCTTCTTCTGAGATCATCCAGAGTAAAGAGTTAATTTCTTTGAGTAAATTATTGATTCAGTGATTCTGACTTTTTGTTAATTAAATGAGAAACGCTCTCTGTTTTCCATGAATGGTATCTTTTTTTATTTCGGTTGATTACTTGAAGAACAGAATATAATCAGATAAAGTTATAGCACATTGCATTTGAAATCTTCCACTTTTGTTTGCTGTACCATTTATTCTCTAAATTAGAACTAAAATAAAAATCAAGTAATTACTACAACTGACATAGACAATTTGAATGAAAGGTCTTCAATTAAACAATGAAGCTTGTAAATGACAAAAAGTAGGCTAATATTACTTGCAGTTATTCAAGAGTTTTTCTTCATGGCATTTTAAAATTTGTCAAAGTTTTACCAATTACATCATAAAATCCATATCCAACCTGATCTTAGTTGATATCAACTAATTTATCAATGATGGAAGGTAATCAAAATCATTTTCGATGCATGATTTCTTTTTATTTAGATAGCTGGAGTAGTGACAGAAACCTGATAAATTGCAATTTTTATAATTTTATTTAGAGGTAAAGAGGGTGCTGAAACCCGGAGGGATTTACATATTTGTCGAACATGTAGCTGCAAAAGGTATTAAAAGCTGAAATTTGTAGCGTTGGTACAAGAGAAAAAAGGTTTGTGATTTACTGAAGGTTGAACTTGGTGAATGTGGTTTGTCATTGTTAACACTGTTGCATTTGTTTTGATGGTGCAGACGGAACACTTCTTAAATTCTGGCAAAGTGTTCTAGATCCTATACAGCAGACAGTTGCCGATGGTTGCCACCTTACCAGAGAAACAGGAAAGGACATATCTGAAGCTGGATTCTCAGGACTGGAACTTGGGAATGTCTTTCTGTCTAATGCCTCACTCATAAATCCTCATGTGTATGGTATAGCTTGTAAATAGCAACAATATTATAAACCTCAAGTCAATCAAGTTATCCTTGTTAATCGCCTCAGTCCATCAGATTTTGATTTGAAGGCTAAGTTAAAAATGTCTTCCCATTATTTACAATCAGTGCACAGCTTTAAGTTTTTGACTAGCATTTGTAGCTTGATACAAATTTTTGGAGTTTATTCCTTTCAAAAGGGATGAATATTTGGGCCGCTAAAGATTGTCTTGCAGTGGGCTTCGTTTAAGACAATAGTTTGCACCAAATATAGCATGAATTCTTTATTACATGATTTGGTAACATTATTTATCTTGATGTCTACTTCTTAATTTAAGAAAAAAACTTAGATAACATTTACTGTAGCCAATAAGTTTTGTACATTTATTTTGGTATGTAACCTAAGATCGAGATAGAAACCAGTTCACATGGAAGGCCGTCTGATCACATGCCAGCATGGAAGATAATGGTGTGTCTTTACTCGTTATAGACAACTTTCATATACTGTTACATCAAGATAAAAGTAACGGCCCTTGATTGCCCGCCACTGTTGTTGGCTCTATAACATTTCCACCTGAACGGTGTGATATGACATGTGCATTTTACATAAGTTTCTTTGGCTACTTATGAATTTTTTATTTTTTTTTAACTTAAATTAATTTGAGTTTCACTTAGCACTTAAATATGTCTGAATGTTTTAAAAAATGAGACTAATTTGTTTTTTGTTGTAATTTTAGTGCTTCTATCTAATAATAAACTTAAGAAAATATAAAACTAAAGTAGAGAGAGAGGGATGAAAGTGAGAGAGTGTAGAGAATAACTTTTAATTGAAAGAAGGCGGTAAAATGAATGAAAGAGAGGAGGGGAGGGGAGGGGGAGGTTGGCAAACTTTTTACTGCCTCAAGGTTGAGGCGGTGAATGTCCTAACCTAATTTTATAACACTCCCCTTAGATATCCCCTATTTACAAATAGTTGTATTGGAAACTATAAAGTGAAGACGGGCGTGCTTCATACTATCTCATTAAAAACCTTATCAAGAAAATCCATTGGGACAAAACCTGATCAAGGAAAAAAGAGTGCAATGCACATATGTCTAGAAGAATCTCCTCTTGATCTATGCTCCCCCTCATCATGGCAAGATTAAATTCTTAACTTGTTGAGTCGCCGCATGCTAATGCCATATACTAGCATTTCAAATGTTGATGTTGGTAAGGCCTTAGTGAATAAATCTGCAAGATTATCACTTGAGCGTATTTGTTTGACATCAATCTCTCGATTTTGCTGAAGTTCATGAGTGTAAAAGAACTTCG
>WYDK02000051.1:2880859-2898317 GCA_009867345.2 Toxicodendron radicans
AATTAATGAGATACTTTATATACTTATATTTTATATAAATGACAAAGTGCGCACATATTTTCTGTTATGAGATTTCCTTATATTATATTATACATATAAGCTATTACAATTCAAATGTCTCAGAAGAATCATGAGAGTTATGAACATCGATTTAAGCTACAAGATACCTCCATAAGGAAAATGGAGGTGCAAATAGGACAAATTGCAGAAGCACTACAAGGCCACACACCGGGAAAGCTACCAAGCCAACCTGAGCAAGCTAAAGTAATCACCACGTTGAGGAGCGGTAAGGTAATAAACAAATCTCCTATTTATAAACTTTCTAACCCTTTACTTGATTATGCAGGTAATGATAAAGGAAAGAAGAAGCAAACTGATGATCCAGTTTAGAACAAAGATGTTGGCCCAACCATTGCTCCACCCAAGCCTTATGTTCCACCTGTGCCTTTTCTGAGTCGTTTGACTAAAAGCAAATGGGATAAGTCATTCTCCGATATTTATGATATATTATCTAAAGCGAATGTTAACTTGCCCTTGCTTGACATGATCAGAAACATTCCGACATATGCAAAGTTCTTCAAGGAACTGAACACAAGGAAACGCAAGTATGAGCAGCATGAGAAGGTGATGGTATCGGAGACTGTGAGTGCAGTGCTGCAATGCAAGCTACCACCCAAGCTAAAAGATTCGGGTAGCTTTGTTATCAACATCACAGATGGTAACAAGGAAGAAGAAAGAGCGATGTTGGACTTGGGTGCGAGTATCAACCTTATGTCATTATCCTTCTACCAGCAATTGGGATTGGAAGAACTAAAACCAACAACAATGACCTTGCAATTGGCTGACCGTTCAGTGAAATATCCAAGAGGTATTGTTGAAGACATTTTAGTTCAAATAGATAAACTGATTGTGCCTGTTGATTTTGTAGTGCTGGACATGGACCAATCGGTGATCCAAAGCAATGAATTGCCTATCCTTCTCAAGTGACCTTTCATGGCCATGACGAAGTCCATCATTGATGTTCAAAATGGTAAACTGAGAATGACGGTTCTTGATCAAACCGTGGAATTCTCAGTATTCAAATCTTTATCTCTACCTTCATAATCTAATGACTGTTTTGCTGTTGATGTGCTTGATCCTATTGTGTTGTCTAATTTTCTGCAGGAAGAGACTAAGGATAAACTAGAGTTGGCCTTGATTTCTTGTGATGAGGAGCTTAGTGATGTAGAGGCAAGAGAGTATGTGGGGGAATTAGATAGTAAGATTAGGGATATGACTGATGAGGAGTTGACTTTAGCACTTGAACATGTAGATGTGAAATTAGTTTCCTCTTTAGAGTCTCCACCTAAACTAGAGTTAAAGCCCCTTCCCCCTACCCTTAAGTATGCTTACTTAGGACGAGATGAAACACTCCCAATGATTATAGCGTCAGATCTTACCTTAGAAGATGAAAAGAAATTGCTTAGGGAACCATAAAGCGACCATAGGATGGACAATAGCAGACATTAAGGGGATTAGCCCTACTATGTGCATGCATAAAATATTTTTGGAAGATGATGCTAAACCAACTAGGGAGGCTCAAAGGAGGTTGAATCCTCACTTGAAAGAAATAGTGAGAGTTGAGGTGTTGAAATTGCTTGATGCGGGAATCATATACCCCATTTCAGATAGTAAATGGGTCAGTCCCATCCATGTTGGACCAAAGAAGTCGGGCATTACAGTGGTGAAAAATACTGATGATGAGTTAGTGCCGACTAGGATGACCACGAGGTGGAGAGTTTGTATCGATTATAGGAAGTTGAATAGTACGACTAAAAATGACCATTTCCCTCTTCCTTTCATTGATCAGATGCTTTAAAAATTAGCGGGCTTCTCTCATTATTGCTTTCTTGATGGTTTTTCAGGGTACAACCAGATTCTGATAGCTCCGGAGGATCAAAAGAAGACAACCCTTGTCCATTTGGAACATTCGCATATAGGAGGATGCCATTTGGGTTATGCAATACGCCTGCTACATTTCAAAGGTGTATGATGTCAATCATTTCTAATATGATTGAAAAGTTTATTGAGGTATTTATGGATGACTTTTTTGTCTTCGGTTTATCTTTTGATGATTGCCTTGATAAGCTAACTTTACTTTTGAAAAGATGTATTGAGACGAAGTGGACTCTAAGTTGGGAAAACAGTCATTTTATGGTTAAGCAAGGAATAGTCTTAGGTCATGTTGTGTCAAGTAGGGTTATTGAGGTAGATAAGGCAAAAGTGGATTTAATTGCTAAATTGTCGCCACCCACGTCTGTGAAGGGTGTGCGGAGTTTTCTTGGTCATGCTGGATTCTATAGCCGTTTTATAAAAGACTTTTCTAAGATCAGTAGGCCTTTGTGCAATCTTTTGGCGAAGGAAGCATCTTTTGATTTTAATGACGAATGCCTAGCAGCTTTTAATATCCTGAAAGCCAAACTAATAGATGCACCCATATTGATGTCGCCTGACTGGTCCTTACCATTTGAGTTGATGTGTGATGCATTTAATTATGCATTAGGGGCAGTTCTAAGACAAATAGTAGCGAAGTTGCATCATGTGATTCATTATGCGAGTAGGACTTTGAATGATGCATAAATAAATTACTCCACCACTGAAAAAGAGTTCCTTGCCATTGTGTTTGCCTTAGAGAAATTTCGTTCATATTTGATTGGGTCTAAGGTGATAGTGTTTTCCGATCATGCTGCCTTAAGATATTTGTTGAGAAAGAAAAATGCGAAGGCCAGGTTGATTAGGTGGATATTACTCTTGCAAGAGTTTGATTTAACGATCAAGGATAAGAAATGAGTCGAAAATGTAATGGCGGACCATTTGTCTAGGCTAGTGGAACCATTAAGCCATGAAGAACGTAACCAGGATAGGGAGTACCCCCTTATTGAAACGTTCCCGGATGAACAACTTTTTCCATTAATGGAAAAGCTCTTTGGTATGCGGATATCGTGAACTATCTTGCTTGTGGTATTATTAAAACTGATTTGACTTTCAGGAAAGGAAGAGATTCTTATCCATAGTGAAGCATTACTTCTGGGATGAACCTTATCTATTCAAAACTTGTCCATATCAAATAATAAGAAGATGTGTCCCCGAGTATGAGCAACATAGTATCTTGCAACATAGCCACGAACTTCAGTGCGGAGGGTACTTTGGCGGAAAGAAGACGGAATTCAAGGTATTGCAAGCTGGATTTTATTGGCCGACCTTATTTAAAGATGTTTTTTTCCTTTTGTGCTAGGTGCTATCGATGCCAGAGGACGAGAAACATCGACAAGAGAGATGAGATGCCACTCATCACATTCATGGTCGTTGAGTTATTTGATGTGTGGGGGATCGGCTTTATGGGTCCATTTCCTAACTCTTTTAGCTATATTTACATTCTTGTTGTCGTTAATTATGTTTCTAAATGGGTTGAGGCAATTGCCACCAAGACTAACGATTCTAAAGTTGTGCTTGATTTTGTCAGGAACTTAATGTTTACAAGATATAGCACCGCTCAAGCTATTATTAGTGGCGGGGGTAGTCATTTTTGTCACAAATCTTTTGTAGAGTTGTTGAAGAAGTATAATATCACACACAAATTTTCAACCCCGTATCATCCGCAGACTTATAGACAAGTGGAAGTGAGTAACCAGCAAATCAAGGCCATCCTGGAAAGGACAGTGAACACATCTAGGAAGGATTGGGCAGTGAAGTTGAATGATGTCTTGTGGGCTTATAGGACCACATTTAAGACGCCTATCGGGATGATTCCTTATAAGCTAGTATTTGGAAAAGCTTGTCATTTGCCGATGGAGTTAGAGCATTGAGCATATAAGACGATCAAGCAGCTAAACTTTGATTTGGACAAGGCGGGGGAAGTAAGGAAGCTTCAACTGAATGAACTAGACGAGCTAATGTTTGAGGTGTATGAAAACGCAAAAAATTACAAGGAAAAAACCAAACTTTATCATGATAAGAAGCTTTTTCTAAAAGAGTTTGAGCTAGGAATGAAGGTGTTGTTGTATGATTCAAGATTGAGACTTTTTCCCGAAAAGTTAAAGTCGAGGTGGATCGGACCATTTAAAGTGCATGATTTGTTTCCCCATGGAGCAGTGGAGATTGAGAATATAAAGAATGGAAATCGGTTCAAAGTGAATAGTCATCATCTAAAAAGGTATTTAGAGGGTGTTCTGTTTGGTCAAGTGGTGGACTGGATTGCAATGGAAAAATGAATGCCAAGCATTCCGTTCAGCCGGACGTTAAATGAGGTGCTTCTTGGGAGGCAACCCAAGCGTTTGATTTTTAGTTGTTTTGTGTTGTTTTTCAGTTTAGTGTTGTTTTCACTTGTGTTAGATTACTAATTTCATTGTGTTTTTGGTTTGATTTCAGGTGGGTTCAGTCAATCATCAGACATGGAGGTTTTTCGATTGTCACCTCGGCGACAATTCTTTGTTGCCTAGGCAACCAACATACTAGAATTTTTGTGTAACACATGTCGCCTCAGTGACAACTTAGTGTAGCCTCGGCAATGACCCCTTGGATTCTTGTCTCCGAGGCGAAGATTTTTCTTCGCCACGGCGACAACCTGGAGAATATGAATGAACAACAAACTTCGCCTCGGAAACAATGCATCATCGCCTAGGCGAAGCTCTCTCTTGCTTCAAATTCAAAATTTATATGAACTTTGCCTCAACTACAAGGCAATGTTTCCTCGGCAAAGGTGGAGTTATTGCAGCTTCGCCTCGGTGACAAAGCAATGTCGCCTCGACAACAAACGGGATTCTATAAATACCTGCCCTTATTTTCACTATTCATCATAGAAAATTCCCAAAATTTATCAATTTTTTCAATCCTAATACTTCAAACAACCCCATTCTCACTCAAACAAATCTCCCAACAACCCTAAACACTTTCCTTCAACCAAAGTCACGACATTGCATCATCGAGGCCAGGAAAAATTTCAAGTTCAGATCTAGAAGCCATTTCGCATTTCCGGTGATTTTGAACAATAGCTTGGAGTATTGTGAGCATTTCTCTCTTGCTTGTGGTTTATTTTCTTAATTGTTTACTAATTCTGAGTTATTGTTGATTGGAGTTGGAGATTATTTGAATTTTGTTTGGAAGTGTTGTGTTGATCTTTGCATTATCATTGAGTTGCTTGGTTGTGGAGAGTTTGACTGTTGTTGGATGTTGTGTTGTTCTGTAACTTGAGGAGATTGTGTGTGATTTGCGGATTGTGGAAGATTGTGGAAGTGTGTGTGAATTGACTGAGTAGTGAATTTTGAGGAGATGCCACCTATAAAGAAAAGTAAGGATTCTTGTTTTGGTACTGAGAAAGTTAAGAAGAGGTTTGAAGATGTGGGAAAAACCAAGAATTTCATAAAAGAGAGAGGCCTTGACCACAATGATTTTCAGGATATTGTAGAAGCCTTAGGGTGGGAAACTTTTGTCAGTGAGCCACCTCATTTAGGAGTATCCTTTTTGGTGTTAGAATTTTATGCTAATCTTATGGATAACACCGATGGGACAGTTTTCTATAGAAGTAAGAGAGTTCCAATAAACGCTGAGGCAATCAATGACTATTATGATCTGCCTAATATTGAGGAGGGGGAGTATGAGAAGTTCTTGAAAGAAATTGATTATGAGGCTGTGATTAGAAGATTGCCAAGCCTGACACTAATTGGTCTTATTCAGTCAAAGGAGCTAGGACATTCCCTGGGAATCATCTGACAATGGAGGCTAGGGTATGGCATTATTTTATTTGTGCTGGACTCATCCCACTGACACATTACAGTACAATAGAGCAGTACTGCGCAGTTTTGATTTATGCCATCTTGGAGTGCATGAGTATGAATGTTGGTCGGATTATCATGGCCAGCATGACTCATCTGGCCCAGCCGGTTCTCTCCAACTACCCCTTCCCTCACATGATTACTCATATGTGCACCAAAGTCGGTGTTACATTTTAGTCAGATGAGCAAACAAAGGTAGACCCAAAGCTCGCTGAAAAGTATGTTCAAAAATATTTGTTGAAAAACAAAGCCGAGGCAACTAGTTCTTCAACAGCACCTCAAGCTCTTTCTGCCCCATCAAATGATACTTTATCTAGTGGTAACCTTACCACCAAAGAGCAATTGACACTATTAGTCAAAAAAATGGCCGAAGTACGTCGGGAGCAAGGAAATATAGTTAAAGAGATGGCCGAGATGCGTCGAGAACAAGTGGATATTAAAGCAAATCAGCAGACAAATTATGAAATGCAGCGAGCAGTGTGTGAGAAACTTGGAATCCCTGTGGATAACTTTTATTGGCAAGACACTGCCGATTGTGATGATTTTGCTGATCTGTTTGGGCCTGCTTTTGATGGGACGCATGATTGAACCACCTGTTATTTTTGTTTTAATTTTTCGTTAGTTGTGTTTTGAACTTTTTATATTTTCTTTGTTTATTTATTTTTGTAAACACTGTAGTAGTTTTAGCTTGTCATTTGTTTCAGTTTGTAATGAGGTTTACACCTCTATTTTGCTTGTAAGATGTGTTAATCTATATCCAGTTCCTTTAGTTGTTCTTTGCAGTTGAGGCTGAAATGAGAGATGACAGTTATGGGAACCACATTGAGCTTTGAGAGCATATGGCATGATTACATCAGGGGAGTACTTTAAACCTTTTTGTTTTCTCTATCCTTCTTTTTATTGACTGACATTGGGGACAATGCCATATTCAGTTTTGGGGTAGGGAAAAACTTCGTTTTTTTTTTTTTTTTTGTGGAATGATGTTTTAGGACTTAGTTTATGGTTATGTTTATGTTTTTTTTTATTGTGTTTTGTGTGTTGTGTTTATGCCCAAAAATGAAATGAAAAAGAGTCAATGATGATAAATGTTTGTTAAATTTTTATCCTTGGAAAATGTGATACATTGCTTTAAGTTAGGTTAGGTTGACTAGGTCTAGCTAGAAATTCTTTGAGTGGTCCAACCAAGACGTCCACTTAGTAGACATGCTTAGAAACATTTTATGTTGGCGTGTGAAGTGTTGATAATGTTGATAGACTCTAGAACCTAGTTGAGAAATGCTTGAGGCAAAATTCTTATGTCTAGACATTGTTGGGAAGTGATTTAAACATTTCTTTGGAACGATTGAGCCTTTCCAGCCGACCTTTAGAAATCATCCTTAGTCACCCATTTTGAGCCTGTAAGCTGTAATAGCCTTGAATTCTTAAGAAACAACAAATGACCCAATCCCTTGAGCCAAAAATTTGACCACACCCCCTTGAGAACTTGATTGAATTGTGTTGTTGAAAGAGCGATGGAGGTAACAACAAAAATGTGGATGGGTAATAATTAGTTTAAGGGTCGTGACAAGGCATCAAAAGAAAACAACCCAAATTCATTGGAAATGCTTAGCTTTTCTTAAATAAACACTTTAAAAAAAACGGTGTAAATAAATAAGCAAACAATAGTTTGGGGGTTGTAAAAAGGTGCCTTAAACGAAATGTGAGGAGTAAAAAGAAGTTGTTTGCAGAGGTATCGCTTGTTGTATGGCATAAGGAAATTGAGTTCTCACTTGTTATCTTATCCCTTCTTTGGAGCCATCACCCAAGCCTTACGTTATAAACCTATTAAGCCTTTTGATCTTGACAATGTTGAAATCCTCATTAGTGGAGAGTAGCTCGAAAATTAGGCTTATAGAGTTCATTATCATTTGATAAACTCCACCCTCTAGCATAAAGTAATCCAAGAAGTCAAAAGGTGGATTGAAATGGGGATCACCTACTTAGGGAGTCGATAAAGAGACTTGGTTAATTTTCAACCAGACTTTTTGGAGTGTTAAGCACTTTCCTTGGATAAATCTGTGACAAACCTTGAGACTTTTATTGCAAAGCAAGTTGGGCATGAATGTTGAGTCAGTTTTAGTTTTTGCTTTTGTCAAATTAGTTTGTGTCTACGTGTTTTAGTTTCCTTTATTTTTCTTTTTCTCTATGTGTTCTTGTTTTCTTTGTTCCTTGTTGGTTTTATTGTCTTTGCTCGAGGACGAGCAAACATTTAGTTTGGGGGTATTTGATAATCCTAGATTTGTAATAAATTGTACATAAATTTACTAGGATTATCATATGCTTTGTACATAGTTTTGATCTTGAATATTGCTTAATAGTGATTATTTTCTGTTTCAGGACAAAACGATTTTGAGAAGTGAAACATAGCGTTTGTGGAGCATTTTGATGATGAAAAGCAATATTCCAAAGTTGGTGATGATGAGAAGCAGTTTGAAGAAGCTCAGGAAGCAACAGAACCAATTTGAGTAAAAAAGATTGAAGATTCAAGAAGAAGGTCAAAATCGTAATTTCAGCTTCAAAGTTAGCACATTGTTGCCTCGGCGACAAACCTTCTAGAATATATGCACTTTCGAGAGACTTGAACTTCGCCTCGGTGACAACCTATTGTAGCCTCGGCAAGGTTAGCTTTTCTTCATGTCGCCTCGGCGACAATCCACTATCGCCTCGGCAAAGCTAGGGTTTTTCCATGTCGCCTCGGTGACGTCTAGATGCATATAAAGAAAACAGAAATTCTGAAAAATGACGTCAGCATAGTTAGGGTTTACAAAGAAATACATACTTCTTTAGGAAAAATTATAGAGAGAATAAGGGGATTCATTGTAAAAAGGGTAGATTTAGTTTTGTTCATACTTTGATGCTCATGTTGATGGAAGAGACTACTATTTTGAGGTTTGTTTTCAGATTCATGGGTAACTAAACTCACTCTTTGGTATTCAATGTAGCCTAATTCAAAAGCTTGACGATTTAATTAAAGTTACTTATTATTTCATTTCGTTTGTACTTGTGATTCATTTAATGATTTTGTTGAATGCTCTAATTAACGTTTTCAATAGATTATCCTTGAAGTTATTGCTTTAATTGATGTTGTGGAGTGAATATTGGTGCGTTGATTAAAGAGTTGCTTGAGATTAGGTTGGGTATTAGTGTTTGAGCATACACCCTGTCTTGTACGAAAATACCCCTTTAAATTAGCTTTCTTAAATGTTTAATTTGTATTAGTGCATACGCCCTGCCTTTTATAAATTGTTTGAATGAGAATGGAGCTCTTGTGTTTAATGGGTTTTGCTCACTAGGTTAGACTATACGCCCTAGCTAGGTTAGTGGCAAAGGCACTAGATTAATCCCGAACGTCATACGGTAATGTCTTAGTTTTGTGAGCATAACCCGCGAGTGAGAAGTGAGATAACGGTAGTTTGATTAATTTCGTCAAGCCGAAGAATTACGGTGAAGTTGGATACCAAAACCCTTTATTACTTGATTATCCTTTAACTCTATTAGTTTTATTGTTTTTGTTTATTGTTTTCATTCTTTTTAATAGATAAACTAGAAATCGTACTCAATTGTTTAAATTCAAGTTTTCGGAATTAAGGTTTAGTTTTAAGATTAGGATAACACTTACAAATCTCTATGGGATCGACCCTTGCTTAAGCACACTAAATTGCAACTGCGATTCGTATACTTGCGAGGATTTAATTTGACACCATTACCCCTCAAACTACGTGGGAGCTTCGTAGGTCTGGAAGTATACATCGCAAGCCCGAGAGATATGGTTTTCTTTTGACTTAACACGGTGACGTACTGGTCTATCAAGACGATGAACCTAGTTTATACCTACTATGAAGCTATATCGAGAATCCAATAAATGGCTTATGAAGTCATGAAATCTTAAGTGGGCTTCATGTATCATAACCAACTATGGACTATGGTGGATCCACCTGAAAGGGTAAGGTGTATATGGGTCTTCAAAAAGAAGACTGACATGGATGGTAACGTGCATACTTATTAGGCATAGTTGGTTGCTAAAGGTTTCAAACAAAACATGACATTGACTATAATGAAACCTTTTTGCCAGTTGCGATGCTAAAGTCTATTCGGATTTTGCTTGCGATTATTGCATATCACAATTAGGAAATTTGGCAAATGAATGTCAAAATTGTTTTCCTTGACGGAAACATTGTAGAGGATGTCTATATGACACAACCCGATGGTTTCGTTCTTGATGGACAAGCAGAGAAGGTATGCAAGTTACAGAGTTCCATATATGGACTCAAGCAAGCTTCAAAGAGCTAAAATATTCGTTTCGACAAGGTTACCAATAAGTTTGGCTTCATAAAAAACGAAGATGAGCCATGTGTATATAAGAAGGTTAATGGGAAGGCAATTGTGTTCCTTGTATTGTATGTCGAAGACATAGTTTTAATAGGAAACGATGTACCGACTTGTAGTCAGTAAAGATTTGGTTATCCAAGTGTTTCTCCATGAACGACTTGGGAGAAGCGGCCTATATCCTTGGCATAATGATCTATCGTGATAGATCGCGTAGGCTGCTAGGACTAAGTCAGAGTACATTTATAGACAAAGTACTAAAGAGATTCAACATGGAAGAATCCAAGAAATGATTTATTCCTATGTCTCATGGAGTATATCTTTCTAAGGATATGTGTCCTAAAACACCATTAGAGAGAGATCAAATGAGTAGAATTCCATATGCATCTACCTTGGATCTAGCATGTACGCCATGCTATGTATTTGGATTGATGTCTTGTGTGCCTTGAGCACTTATAGTAGATATCAATCAGATCCAAGCGAGCGTCAATGGATTGCTGTCAAGAATATTCTTAAATATCTTAAAAAGACTAAAGATATGTTCTTGGTATACAGAGGAGAAGATGCGCTCTATAAAGGGATACAATGATGCAAGTTTTCAAACTGATAAGGACAATTATCGATACAGTCAGGGTTTGTGTTTTGTATTAATGTCACTATAGTAAGCTAGAAGAGCTAGAAGCAAAGTACTGTAACAGATTCTACAATCGAGGTCGAGTATATAGCATTGTCAGATGCGACCAAAGAGACGGTTTGGATTAATAAGTTTGTTACAGAACTTAGTGTGGTTCCAAGCATTGCTGATCCAGTAGAGGTATATAGCGATAACAATGGAGTCATTGCTCAGGCTAAGGAACCACGGTTTCTCAAGAAATCCAAACATATACTCAAACGCTTCCACCTAATCAGAGAAATCGTTCCGAGTTGAGATGTACATATAAGTAGAGTACCTACAGATGACAATTTTGCAGAGCCATTGACAAAGGCTTTGTCGCAATAGAAGCATGACAAGCACTGGCATCATTGGTATTAAATACATAAATGATTGACTATAGTGCAAGTAAGAGATTGTTAAAATAGGTGCCCTAGAGACAATCATAATTTTGTAATTCACTCTATGTAACATGTTATTTTATTAATAAAGGCAATTTTATTATATCATATAATTCGTATTTTAATATATGTTATGATATATACCCTTAGAATGGTAGAACTATGACGAGTGTATCAAGTGTTTTAAATCTTGATCATGAGAACCCTATTAGCATTTATAGTGGCTATTCTAGAAACGTCCATAGTCCAAGTATTATTCTAACCTAGGGCATACATAATTCAGTTAGGCTATCATAGAGTTGAACGACCCTGCCAAGAGGTAGTGACAGTTCTCACATGTCAAAGTTGTTTGATGACAACTTGGTGCGAAGCATGGGTGTTTGTTGTTTGCAAGTTCACTAGACTGGCCCACAGAGGATTCCATTTAGATGATAACCACAGTGTCAATGGAATATATTGTTACACCCTAATTCGGGTAACCTTGACCCCATCGGATCTAGGCGGACCGAAGGGCTCAGATTCCCAAAATGAGGGTGAGATTTTTTGAAAATCATTTATAAATTTCAAAATATTATTTATTTCAAAGCAATTTACATAAAAATCGAATCAGAGTGCAACTATCATGTACAACATTATGCTGATGAACATGCATTTGTGAACCAGCCAAAAACGTGTCGTCTGCACCTCGAGAACCTTGCATGCAAACCTGGAGGGAAAACACTAAAATAGTGAGCTAGAAAGCTGTGTGAGAGGAAAATACAATACAAACTAAAATAACTCACGACTCTCATTTTGCATAAGGAAACTCTTAAATCATTCCTTTATAATTTCCCTTAATTCGTAATCGCTCATTCCCGACGAAGTAGTTCACATCCTTGCATCACCTTTCAATAATTATGGATCATTACATACACAACTGTCCCTCCAGCCTCACACGTTGGATCATCACAACTATCCCTCGAGCCTCATCCATTGGATCATCACAAATATCTCTTCAGCCTCACCCGCTAGATAATCACAACTACTACTCCAGCCTCACCCTCTAGGTAATCACAAATATCTCTCCAACCTCACCCGCTGGATAATCACAACTACTACTCCAGCCTCACCCTCTAGGTAATCACAAATATCTCTCCAACCTCACCCGCTGGATAATCACAACTACTACTCCAGCCTCACCCTCTGGGTAATCACAAATATCCAACACTCTGCTTCGAGGGTCACCCAGCGCTCCCAGTATAGGTGGAACCCCCGCCTCGAGCTCACAGGTTTATACCCTGAGGGTCACTCAGTGCACTAAGCATAGGTGGGACCCTCACCTGTTGATCACTTTACTCACACGCGATATTGATCAAACCCAATTCATTCCTAATTGGAAAGTTCAATCGTTCTCAATCATTCAAACCGACCTATCTCTTAATTCACCTCATTTTCCCAAATCAACTCCTTATAAGCTCATCCGTATTTCGATTTATCAACATTGCACCATAATTTAATTATTTCTCTATCCTTGCCATGCTTACCGAATACTCATGTCATATATACATAAATATACATGCATATGTAACAATACATATTTAAGCGTCTTAAAAACCAAATATAAGTCTCTAAGAAAACCTGATAATCCACCCACCTGATCGGAGTGTTGCCACGTTTATCTCTCTTGTTCAGGATCCAAAGAATTCTCCTTGTTGAGGTCTCCCTATGGTGATTCATAACAATCATCAATAATACTAACATCAGGAGTTCAATTTAACTTCCTTTTTAATAAAAAATTCTCTTATACCCAAATACCAATCACTCACCAAAATTTCATAAAACTTTGGTTCTTGACAAATATCAGTTTAGTCCCTCTCTAGAAAATATCATTTTACCTCCTAAACTTGTTCATTAGTACCATTAAGTCCCTTAAATTTTCTAGTCTTTCAATTAATCCCTTATAATTTTTTATTATTACGCTTAGGTCCCTCAACCTTTGAATTATTGCATTTACACCCCTATCTACTTGAAAGGTTTCAAAAGTAACAAACACACCCCTAAAAAATGCGGCATGGGGCCTCCTACCCACTTCATGTCGCGACACTATGCCGTGGCATAGGGCCTTCTACCCACTCCATGTCACGTCATAACCTCGAAATTTAGCTATTTTCGACTATGTAGCGACATAACACTGTTTGACCCATTTTCTGGGTTTTCTTCTCACTTTAACCCTATTTCCTCTCCTCCCTTTCATTCTTCCATCAATTTCTATCCAATTTCCCATCGTAAAACAACACTTCACACATCATACAACACATTTACAACCATCCAAACACAATTCACCAATTAAAACACCATTTAATTCTAACCCTAAAACACCATTTTTAACAATTTTACTCCACCAATTCTCTTTACTTCCAAATCACATTCTCTACTCAATTCTCACTCCAACAACACCCAATCCACACCTATCAACATCCACACACACATACATAACACAACACACAATCACCCATTTCAAATCCAAAGCAAAACTCAAGAAGATTAAAGTTTAGGGTGATTCACACTTACTTTGGACCCAAGAATCTTTTTCTCTTCTTCTTTCTTCTTTCTCTTCTTCTCTTCTTCTTCCTCTTCTCTTTCTTTTTTTCCCTTCATTTCTCTTTTCTCTTGCCAACACTTGGTACATGAGAGAATTTCTCTCTTTTTATACTAATCCTGCAAAATATCCATTTTGTCCTCACTCTTCTCAATTTTGACATTTACTCCCAAAAGCTTTGGATCCTCACACTTTGCCCCGCAAAATCCACTTATAATCATCTCAATAAAATCTCCAAAATACGGGGTGTTACATATATCCTCTAACAGATGGTGGTGGTGCATGTGATTCTTAGAATTGAGATCATCAGACAGTTGTGTGTAAATATTGGTGTAGTTTGATGCTGGCCTAACGTAGTCTTTTTTAGGATTATCAATACGGTGGTGATTGGTTACATTGAGAAGTACACTATGTCTATGGTGGATCGACAACGGATTCATCACTTCTGGGTACAGGAGGAGTTATCTTTGTTGAGCCTTTCAGTATGTGGCAACGATTGTAAATCTGTGGCCACGGTGGAATTGAGTTGTTGCTCAAATCCAATTTTTGTTTGGTCGTTGGTCTAATAACCAAATGCCAACATATCAAGGAAACATTTGAAGTTGAAATTATTTTTATACCTCAACCTTGATGAGATGACAGATGATAAAGGGATTGGATTGCACGATAACCATATTCTTGATAAGTAGTTATTTTGCTTAATATGTATCTATTGGGTGGCCATGATAACTTGCTAGGGGGGCAATCTTGGTATGTATGTAGTAAAACGATTAATTGGTGTTAATCGCGATACTACTCACTGACAATTAGATAGAAGTCTATGGGTCACAGACATAAGACGATAGTTTGAGGTTTATAATATATAGGGGCAATTTCGTCTTTTTACATGAAAGGTTTATATATATATTTATATTAATATTAATAATACTAATAATAAATAAAATACCTATTCTATTCCATTTAGGAATAAAGTTATTCCTATTCTAGTGTGGAATAGGGTTTTTTAATTGCATTATATAAAGACAATTAAAATTAGGTTAAAGTAATATTACATTAACCTAGCCTCCATTGATTTTTACAAAGGGGAGAGAGTGAATTTTTAACCAAAAATTCCAGCCCCAATATTATTCCTTAGAGCAACCTATTCTATTCCATTTAGGAATAAAGTTATTCCTATTCTAGTTTGGAATAGGGTTTTTTAATTACACTATATAAAGACAATTAAAATTAGGTTAAAATAATATTACATTAACCTTACCTCCATCGATTTTTACAAAGGGAGTGAATTTTTAACCAAAAATTCCAGCCCCAATATTATTCCTTATATCAACAAATTCAATCTAGCAAATTGAATTGTCTGTGAGTAATCCTATCTTGTGTGGACATCATTCGTGCAATCTTTACTTCGATTGATCAGCGAAATTACTGAATCTAAAGAAGGAGTCTCCAAACACTGGTATGAAATATTAAATCTTTAATGTTTATTGATTTATTAATTGCATATTAAACTAAATAATTGATACTCGGATCATGGGATATTATGTGTTAATCGGAAAAAAATTAATTTCCGCTACTTTCTTGGATTCAATTAACACTAACAAAACGGATGATGCAGAACAAAAAGAACAAAAGAGCCTAAGATGTACAATCCTTTACACACCTCCCAAAATCAGCCTAGAAGAAATTGGGGTGACTATAGAAAAAGTTTTATGACAGGCATAACAAGGGTAACAATTGTAGAAAAAATGCAGCAGAACAAGCCCCTAAAACAGCAGCTGCAAAACTCTAAGAGGACACTCGAACAAGGAGAGTTCGCCCCTAGGAAATCACAAGAGAAATGGCCGGGACCGTCAACCAAGCAGATAATAGAGCACTCACAGGACAACATCCACAAATTCATCAAAAGGGCGCAACTCTACCAAAGACCAATTGGACAGGAAACAAACAGACCAGTAGGTCTCAGAATAGACCAGAAAATGCGCCTACAATACACTGAGGACTTGAAAAAGAAACCAAACAAACCACAAACACTAGCAGCCCAGCACAAAACTTCTTATGACATTTATAGGCAGCATCAGCATTTGAAACAAAAATAAAAAGTCTCCCAACAAAGCCATACCGCAACAAAGCGATCTAGAAAACAAAGGCATACATAAAATCAAAGCAGGAGACTATATCAAGGCAACGGAACCAACACACTGACCTGAAACGATCAAGACACAAAACCCACCATGTGACTCCCTAGCCCTTAAACAACCACATGCCTTCACTACAGCTCCCACAGTCGAACCAGTCAACATAGAAAGAAAAAAACATGCCATCCAAACACCACAGCACAAAACCTCCCAAACACCACCTGGATCCATGACTGCAGCAAGCAAAAAGTCGAGCCAGCCTTTGCTTCCAAACACACACCAGCACAGCCATAGTTACCCAACAATATAATAAAAAACCAAAGCATAAACACAAACAGGACCACAACAAAAAGGCCTCAAGAGAGATCAAGATCCATGACTTCCACTACCTATCCCCACACAACTTCTAGGGATATTCCAATCCTTCAACGCTCTCAGCACTCGAGGATTATCCTTCAAGGGTCATAAGACAGAGCCTTACTATCCCAACAACTTGTTGGCCAACCCTATGCTAATGACCCCTGACCACGAAACATACGAGTATTTCTTTCCTACCACACACAATAAACAACTACAACAAAGAGGAGGCGACGAATCGAGGCCCAAATACTTCTGCCTTTTAAATTATTCGAACACCACAAGACAATATTATCCCATCCCACATCAGGCACAAAGAACTTGCCTTTTGGCCTAGGCCATCTTCCAAATACCATTGGAGAAAGGACAGTCAAAGAACAAGTAGTCGTGGGAATCCATAGGACCATTACAAAGGGTACAAATCAGATTGGTGGGATCCATCCATAAAACCATCCTATCATGGGTGAGAATTTTATGCCTAATGGCCAACCACAAAATAAAGGAGTGACGTGGAATGCCTCTATTGTTCCAAATGAGAAACTGCCAAGGAACTTTAATGCTAACCGGTGCAACATAACACCAAGTTTGCCTAACCGAGAATAAAGTTTTCTTACCCTCTTTAGTCTTCTAAAAGACCTCGTCCCCATAGATATTGTGAGGGATGCTAGCAGAGAGGTTAACCACTTGAAGGAACCTTTTTTTAATCGAATCCGATCAAACCCAATGTCCCTCATAAATGATATCATACACTTCCGCTTTATGGCCCAGTCTTAAAGCATAAATATTTCTAGTAGGGATAACATCACATGAAGGACCCAACGATGCTAAGAATCATACCAAAGCGAAGTGGCCTGACCATTTCCCAGGGAGACCCCGATATAATTCCTTTTACAATTTAAGAGTTGAAAATAAATTTTAAATCAATGGACCCTTAATTTTGCATGACAATTAAACAAATCCCAATTAATTATTTTAATATCTTTTACAAGGTTAGTGTTGATGCAAAAACTCGCACCAACCAGAGAGATCCGGTTGACCTCGATCGGAACCGGAACAGATGTGTACGTGGCTTAAAAACCCAGAAATGAACAGTAATCAATAATAATCAGAGCAAATAAGTAAAGAACAAACAAGATTTTTAAAGTGGTTCAGCCTCTATA
>WYDK02000051.1:2934326-2947511 GCA_009867345.2 Toxicodendron radicans
CTCGTACAACCAAGCCTGCATTGTAAAAAAAAAAACCATATCTAATTTAAAACATATATAATACAAAAAAAATTAACAAAAACCTATTAATATTTACCTACATTTCCCATGGAAAGCCGAACAAATTGTAAGTGTTCACTTTTTCCTTCTCCACATATTGACGATGTTTTATCACCATATCTTTTCCTTGAAAGGAATCAATGGTTAACTGGAACGATAACCTTCCCCAAGGATAAGAATTAAAGAACTCGTAGTTACTTGCAAATCTCACCCAGTCAAGATTAACGACTCTCTTTGAGTCACAACCCATAATGATGGAATGCACGAACCACATCAAACTAATTCTTAACTTTTCTGAAGAGGAACAACTATTGCCTTCCACATCTAACCTCTCCTCTAAATCATGCGCCGAAACACACTGTTGTCCCCTCAAAACCTTTCTAACAAAAGTTTATGTTGCCTTGCTCTTCTTTACCCCCTCTTCCATATCTGCTTCTGGAAATGACCCACAATTTAGGTCGATCATCAAACAAAATTCCATCATCCCAAAACGCACCGAATTCCTATCCACCACAAACCATATTTCATTTTTCTTTTTGCATCTAACAGAGTGCAAAAAAAAAAAAAAAAATAATGTGTGGTCTGCCCTTAGAAGCCCTTATTCCAATTTTCCTTTAACTCCACAAAATGACCGAAACAACTCATTCTAAACCGGTCCATACCTTTCCTCTGCCCACCTAGAATCTCCTTAATTTTGGAAAACACTTGCCAACTTGACTTTACCGTAATCCTTTCCGGGAAGTATGGTATAACATCCATAACAACCTCAAGCCCATATTCGCTTATATTTATGCTCCTAGAACACTGCAAAATCGATATAAACTGAATATCAAAACAAACAAGAAACAGGATTCCAAAATCTGGGGGATATGGGCTTTATGTTGGTATGATCGAAGATGTTCAACTGATTGAATACACAACGGGGGGTTGGGGGCTTGCCTGCACTCATGCAACACACGGCGCGACTAGGCATGGCCAGCCTTGCAAAATGCAAGCAATCAACAAAATTTGATTCGAACACTGAACGTTTAAAGGGAAGAAAAGTGTTTTATATATATCACAGAGCAAACACCAGCATCAATCTATTCTCTCCAACAAAAACCACAACCCATAATATAACATGACACTTGCACAAATGCCTTTAAAGATAAAATATGGAGTTTTACATGCTTAAGGATTTTGTTTGATCGACCTGCCACAAACAACCTCCCTAGGCCCTACCTTCGCTTCCTCGGTCCTCTAGATTGCCTCCAAGGGCTCAAAAAAATGCACCAATCACCTTAACTTTTCAATCAACCAACAACAAGCAAATATCCCCCAAATTGGCACCCACAACCAATATCTTCATAAAATCTCAAGGAATATTACCTGTTGTTCCTTTTCTTTCACCTCTTGGTCGGAATTTTCGCCAGCGTCATCATCTTTAGCTACATTGTGGGTGTCTTCTGTCTCTTCTTCTGTCGGCAGGGTGTTCTCTACCGGTGGAGCGACTTCAGTCGTCGGAAGTTGCTCCACCGCATCCTCTTTTTCTCCATTTTTTGAAGAACTATTGTTGTGTACAATTTGGAGAATGGCTGGATTTTTTTCGGATTCTTTGTTAATCTTAGCCATTGTAACTAAGAAGAGAATGAGAAAAATGCAAAGAGCAAAAAGTTTCAACAATGGCGAAAAAAGGGAAGAAAAACCAGAATGAGTGGTTGTGTATCAATTAGGTTTTTGGAAAGAAAGTGAGGGTTTTCGTTTGCCTTTAGTATAATCTAAATGCAATTTATGTTTATTATACTATTACCCATATACGTTTAAATCCTTGCACTTTAACCCTTTTTGCTCTTTAATTATACTTAAGTGTGCCATGTTAGTATTTTAAACTGAAAAAAAAAAATCAAAAACATTTTCAAGGCTATATTCTCAATTCCAAACTTGAGAAGGCATAATAGTTAAATTTTCTTGGGTATTTACAATATCTCTTAACCGCCCCTCATCATTAGATAAACTCTGCTTAGGACACACTTGTCCCTCTATCATTTATAAACTCTGCTTGGGACACACTTGTCCCTCTATCATTTATAATCAACTAATGCCATTTGCTTGGCTTAATTAATACAAATCTTAATAGGTTAAGGAAACGGAGGTGGAAGGCCACAAATAAGACATGTTTCAACAATACAAATATAAAAATAACTTTTCAAACATACAAAATTATAAAAAGGAAACATGAATAAAAAAATTAAAAAAAAAAATTAAAAATATTAAAATAGTAAAAGTAAAACAATATAGAAATTAAAAACTTTAAAAAAATTTAGAAAATAATCAAAAAATCTAAAAATCTAAAAACTTGAAAAGTAAACTAACATAGAAATTAAAAATTAAAAGTTTTGCAATTTTGCCAACAACCAACTATGACCAGTGCCTGGCCTATATCTGGCCAAAGTTGGACAGATCTAGCTTGACCTGGTCAGTGTTGGCCTTGATCGGGTCGGCGTCAACTTGGATCTGGCCAACGTTTGGCAAAATCTGGTATGGTATGGCTCGATCTAGGCCAGACCAAGCTAGTCATGCTAGACATAGCGTAGATTTGGCAATTTGTGGTCAGGTTGCCCCATGGTAACCGCACATGGCGGTGTGACCTAAAAGCGACACTAGCGTCGACCACACTTGAGCTAGCTAGAGCTTGTTAGATCTCATGTAATTTTAGGTAAATATGGTGGAAACAAGGTGAAATACATGGAAAATATGGGAAAATGGTTCAAATGGCAAGTTATTTTAATAGATAGGGTAGAAATTGTACCTATTGAAACCTTACAACCTTTGAATCTTCAATGGAATTGATAGATCTTCAAAAAACTATGAAGAATCCTCCAAGTGAAATCCACACCAAAGAGAAGAAGAAAGAAAATGAGTTAGGGTTTGCTTGGGTGAGTTTTTCATTCAAAAATTAGATCAAATGAGATTATAAAGACATATTTATACTTGGACCCTTTTGAAAAAAATTAAAATTATTCTCAGCCCTTGAAATAATTTTGACCTTAATACAAATTCAATATTATTTTCAAGCCCTTGAAACAATTTCTATTTGATATTAATACCTTAATATTAAATCATTATTGATCCTAAGTCGTTGAAACAATTTCAATTTAATATTAACCCTTTAATATTATTTTAATAATACCTTTAAGTCTTTGAAACAATTTCAATTTAATATTAACTCCTTAATATTAAATCCTTGATTTAACAAAAAATTATAATCAAGATATATAACTTAATCCCATTTTGCATATTAGCTCATTATTGAATCTAATCAATAATGACCAAATGTCCTTATTACCCTTGGTAAGGGATAGCTTTCCATTGTTAGAGATAATCTTGCATTAATGTTAGAGATAACCTTGCATGATTATCTTCCTTGTATATATGATTATCTTCCTTGTATATCTTGTATAGATTAGGAATGTAAATCAATAGCTTAGGAATGTAGCAAATCCTTACCCATTAGAGATCACATGTACAACTATAAATTGATGTATTCTTCATAGTAAATTATATAAGAAAATCAGAGTTTACATGGTATCAGAGCTAGGTTGCCCACATTGAGCAATTCTATGTTTCTTAAATTCGTTTTTTTTTTTGTTTGCCCTAAATGAGCTTTGTTTGTGAGTCACCCTGGATAGTGACACTATTTTCTTACCACCTGCCTAGGAAAAAGTCCCATATGTCGACCGGCCATCCCCTGAAGTCTGATCATCGGAGGAGTAGCACGTGGGTCTCATGCACCACCTTTTTCATCTAAGGCAGCCTTCACGCACGGGCGTGTGGGGGCACGTGTGACGGAGGACTAAACTCCGATCACCCTTCCCGGCTTCATATTACTATTTCTAGCACGTCTATGTGGTTAGTTTCTCTATATCCCAACCAGGTCGACCAGTTTTGTTGATTTTAGTTAGTGTCAGATTTCATTCTCTATGAGTTGTGTTGAGATCAGTTTTGTTGATTTTCGATCATCTAGTCTTTGTGAGTTATGTTGAGATCAATTGTGTTAATTTCCATCTTGTTACCATGGGTGATAAGTCTGTGACTGATATGGTTCCTGTAATGTAAAAAATCATGGAACATAAGATGAATGGGTTTGATAACTATTTCAATTGGAGTAAGACAATTTGTCTCTACTTGGGAAGTATTGGTAAAGATGATCATCTCACAAAAGATCCTTCTGAAGATGATTCAAAGCAAACATGGCTGAGAGAGGATGCCCAGTTGTTCTTGCAGATACAAAACTCCATCAACAGTGAGGTACTTGGTTTAATTAATCAATGTGAATATGTGAAAGAGTTGATGGACTATCTCGATTTTTTGTATTCTGGGAAAGGGAATGTTTCTCGTATATTTTATGTATGTAAAGCATTTTATTGAGCTGAGAAACAATGTAGGTCACTTATGGCCTATTTTATGGACTTTAAAAGGATATATGAAGAACTTAATGTCCTATTACCAGGGAGTGCTGATGTGAAAGTTCAACAAGCCCAATGAGAGAAAATGGCAGTTATGAGTTCATAGCTGGTTTCCTTCTGAGTTTGAATATACTAAATCTTAGGTTCTCACCCATTCTGAGATCACCTCCCTGTAAGATGTATTTACTAGGGTTATTCACACATAAAGCACTCATTCTGTTCAGTCGAGTAGAGCTCTTGTAAGTCGAAATAATGACATCAGGCGTTCATATAACATGAGCAATAATAGAGGAGGGGTTCGAATAATCGTGACAAGCAGAGTCAAGAGTCAGGAGTCAGGAGGGATTGTGTGCTACTATTTTCATGAACCCGATCATACAAAGCACAAATGTAGAAAGTTGCAAAATAAGGCCCAAAAAACTCAGTTAGCTCATATTGCCACTACTATTGATACTTCTGAGAAAACGGTTATGATTTTGGCCGATGAGTTTGCCAAGGTTTCTCAATATCAAGAATCATTGAAGTCCTCATCTACTTCCATCACTGCTCTTGCCAGTCAAGTAAACTAAATACATGTCTTATTTCCTCATCCTCTAAATGGGTCATTAATTCTGGTGCCACAGATCATATGATAGGTAATCCTAGTCTCTTTTCTACATTTCAGTCACATAATTCCTCGTCTAATGTTACTTTAGCTAATGGGTCAACTTCATGTGTTCTTGGATCTGGGTCTGTTAACCTTACTGCATTAATTTCCTTATCTTCTGTATCGAGTCTACCACAGCTCGCTTTTAATTTAATTTCTGTGAGTAAACTCACTCGTGTTCTTAACTGTTGCATCTTATTTTTCCCTGATCATTGCCTGTTTCAGGATCTTACAATAAAGCAGATTATTGGTAAAGGACATGAATCTGGATGACTCTACATCCTTGACACACAGATGTCGGAAACCATTGCATGTTCCAATGTCTCGACTCCTTTTGAGGCGCATTGTCGGTTAGGACATCCTTCTTTACCATTGTTAAAGAAACTATGTCCTCATTTTAATAATTTATCTTCAATAGATTGTGAGTCATGTCAGTTTTCCAAACACCACCGTCTTTCTTCAAGTCCAATAGTCAATAAACGAGCTAGTGTCCCTTTTGAATTAGTTCATTCAGATATTTAGGTTCCGTGTTCTATTACGTCTAAACCTGGATTTAAATATTTTGTTACCTTTGTTGAAGATAACTCTCGTGTAACTTGGCTTTATTTAATGAAAAATCATTCTAAGTTGTTTTCCCATTTTTGTGCCTTTTGTGCTGAAATTAAAACTCAATTCAATACTTTTGTTCAGACATTAAGAAGTGATAATGCCAAAGAATATTTTTCCAGTTCTTTTTAATCTTATATGAGTCAGCATGGCATTCTTCATCAATCCTCTTGTGTTGATACACCATCTCAAAATGGAGTAGCCGAAAGAAAAAATAGGCACCTTCTTGAAACTTGTTGGGCCTTATTATTTCAAATGCAAGGCCAATGCAATTTCCACTGCTTATTTCCTAATTAACCACATTCCTTCATCTATTCTGAATGGTTCAACTCCTTACAGTGTCCTTTTCTCGTCTAAGCCTTTGTTTCATATTGCACCGAGGATGTTTGGTAGTACTTGTTTTGTTCGTGATGTTTGGCCCCAGGTAAAAAAGTTGGATCCCAAATCTCTTAAATGTGTTTTTTTCTAGGTTATTCTCGTCCTCAAAAAGGATATTGATGCTATTGTCCTAGTCGTAATCGATATCTGGTGTCTCCTGATGTTACCTTCTTAGAAAACACCCATTTATTTCCTAGTTCATCTACCTATACAAGTCAAAGGAGAGGACGATGACTTGCTAACCTATACTGTCACATCCCTACCTGCTCCTCCTACACCTGAGGTTTCCCGTTTACTGTTCCACCTCTACCTCCACCTCCACTTCATGTTCATCCATTACCTCATCTAGTTCATATTATCTATTTTCGATGACAGGAAACTCCTACAGCAGTCCCTTCGTCGTCAAATCCAGTTTCTAGTGATCCTCGTACTCGTGTTACTCGTTAGAAAGACTCACTCATGTTCGTCCATTACCTCCTCCAGTTCGTATTATCTATTCTCGAAGATAGGAAACTCCTGCACCAGTCCCTTCATTGTTAGATCCAGTTTCTAGTGATCTTGGTACCCGTGTTACTCGTCGGGAAGACTCTCAGAATACCTGTCCTACCCAAGACTCTTCATTGTTGGATCCAGCCTTGAGTGACCTTGACCTTCCTATTGCTCTTTGGAAAGGTAAACATCAGTGTACTTACCCTATTTCTTCATTTGTTTCTTATGATCACTTATCATCTTCTTTTTGTTTTTTTGTGGCGACACTAGACTCTGTCTCATTTCCTGCAACTGTTCATGAAGCCTTATCTCATCTTGGTTGGTGTGATGCTATGGTAGAAGAGATGAATGCTTTAGATATTGATGGTACTTGGACCTTGGTTGACTTACCTGTTGGAAAAAGACCTATTGGATGCAAATGGATGTTTGTCGTTAAAGTCAATCATGATGGATCAATGGCTAGGCTTAAAGCTCGTCTTGTATGTAATGCCCACATGAAGGTACGTAAAAACATATATTTCATTCTCATACCCTTAGTAATATTCCTTTGGAATTGCCTTAAAAGAAATTGTAGACATTCTCTTTAAATTTTGACTAGGGCTAAAATAGTCTTTTCACATGGAATTAGAAGAAAAAATGGGGGATGAAATGAAATTATACAAGGTGAATAATATATTGGAAATGAGGGCATTTAAGTAAAAGCACAAGTGGCAAAGTTGTAAATATCACCAAGTGCAAGGGTAAAATGGAAAACTATGCATATAGATATTTATATATTTAAGTTCAAGAAAATGCTAGAACTCTAGCATTCTTCTTTTGCTGACTTACTCCTCACCAAATTCTCTCAAATTTCTCCATTAAATCAAAGAGAAATCAAAGGAAAATTAAAGAATCTCAATAGGATTTTCATTCCCTGGAATTTTTAAGGTAAGGATCTAGGGTTTTGTTGTGTTTTTACATGTTTTAATGCTTGATTTCGCATGTTTTGTGATGTGTATAGATTGAAGAAAAAGAAGAGGAATTCAAGGGAGTGGAATAACTTAAAAAGTGGTGTTAATCAAGGTAAGTAAATCATGTTTGAGTTGGTTCAATAATTACATCAAGTTATGTTCTGACAAAGTCTTGAATATTGGATGTTTGATTGTTCAAGAATGATATAGAAGTGCTAAACTTGATGTGGAGTGCATAAATATGTAATTTTATTTTATAAGAAGTTGAAAATTGTCATGAAAATATGAGATAAAGTGTTAAAAATCGGCCAAGAGTAGTAAGGTTGGGCCATTATGTAATTGATGTTGTGGTTGTTGGGAGATGATGATATCATGGTTGTGTGATGATGTTTATGCCATTGAGAAAGTTGAATTATTGATAAACTGTAAGAAAGAACGTTATTGACATGAGAACTTAATATGCTAAGTTGATTAATGCATATTGATGAAATGCATTTGAATTGGCATAAACATAGAATACTAAGTGTAAAGAATATAAGAGCATGATTTAGTGTATTCTTGGATGTTGGTATAAGTGAGTTTAAGCCCATTTTTGTACATGGTAAACCATGATAAGAATATAATGTTTATGACTAGTAAGTATTGATTAGAATACTTGAGTACATGTCTTTAAGTTATGGCATGTGTGGTAAGCAAAAGAATGGTAGAATGAGATTTTAACTATATTATGCTTCACTAATTGCCATACTTTTAAGGTAGAGAAAAGAAGTAAGAAACAGAGAAATGGTTTAGTTATGCATACATATTGCATATCATGCTCATTATGCATGTAAACCTAATCTTTATAGAATTGATTTATTAATAAGAATAGAAGAAAAGAAAATACATATTTCATGTGCATTAATGCATGAGCAAAATAGTTAAAAAATTTATAATATTCTAATAATTATAATTATTATTAATAATGTAAAGAAAAAGTTGTTACGATGGGGAACCTGTGAACGTCATTGCGTTAATTGAGGAACGACCTAGAGAGAAATAAAAGCCTACAAGCACGTTGCCTTAAGTGAACGGCAACAGAGAAAGAACAAAATTGTACAGTTCGTTAAAGTGCATCTGGATGAGAATTGTACCTAGAAAGAATTTAGAATTTTGCTCACATGGCCTAGTCTGATCGCCAAGAGAATAAGAAAGAAAGAAAGAAAGAAAGAAAGAATATAAGAAAGAAAAGAAAGTTATTTTATTTTGCTCATGTGATTCATTAAGTGCATTGATAGAATATCATATCATGCATTGATAGAAAGTTATATGTATACATATGTACCTAGTATTATGTACGTTGTATACGTTGAGAAGTTGTATGCATGTTGAGAAATATTTGAGTTATAAGAAAGATAAAAAAGAAAGTAGAAAGAGAAAAGAATTTAGTTAATGGTGATGAGAAAGTGGTATGGAATGATTTACTTACTGAGCAATTAATATCCACCCCGTTACTTTTAATGTTTTGCAAGTAATAAGTGATGTGTGATAGGATATGAGTCGATAGGCAAGGGAGTTTACCGGGGCCGCTGTCGAGACACATTATTTTTGACATTATATAGTTTTGATAAAAACTTATGTGAATATTGTTTGTATTTATATTTTATAAGTACAGAAAGACGCGAACGCATATTTTCTATTATGAGTTACTTTATACATACATGATTTTATGTTATATAAACACATCATTTCCCATATAATTACCTAGCTAGAAAGAACATTACATTGTAGCTAAAGGCTATGCTCAAACTTATGAAGTGGATTATTTTGACACTTTTTCTCCTGTGGCTAAATTGACTTCTGTTAGCTTATTTATCTCTATGGAGTCTACTCATTCTTCGCCATTATATCAGTTAGACATTGAAAATGCCTTTTTTACATGGTAACCTTCAGGAAAAAGTCTATATAGAGCAACCACCTAGGTTTGTTGCTCGGGGGGAGTATTGGAAAGTTTGTCATCTTCGCAAATCATTGTATGGTTTGAAACAGAGTCCACGTGCTTGGTTTGGAAAGTTCAGTTAGGTAGTTGAAGAGTTCGGAATGATAAAGAGCAAGTCTGATCACTCGATTTTTTACAAACAATCGGCAGTTGGCATTATTCTTGTTGTTGTGTATGTTGATGACATCATCACTGGGAGTGATATTGTAGGGATTTCATCACTTAAGTCTTGTCTTCACACCCATTTTCATACAAAAGATTTAGGAGTGTTGAAATATTTCTTGGGTGTTGAGGTAACACAGAGCAAGAAAGGCATCTTCCTCTCTCAAAGAAAATATGTACTTGACTTATTAACTGAGACATGAAAATTGGGAGCTAAGCCATGTAGTACACCAATGTCTCCTAATTCGCAACTTACCAAAGATGGAGAACTATTTGAAGATCCTGAGAGGTGTAGAAGACTAGTTGGAAAGTTAAACTATCTAACAATCACTCGTCCTGAAATTATGCGACGAATCGTTGTATAGGGTTATGGCCCAGTCTTTGTATGAAGTCATATCGATAAATTAGCTTTTGACTGAAATTGGTCTTATGGCCTCTTTGCCAACGAAATTGTGGTGTGATAACCAGCCGCTCTTCATATTGCTTCTAATCCCATATTTCATGAACGAACTAAGCATATTGAAATTGATTGTCATTTCATTAATGAGAAAATATAGCAATGTTTAATCTCTACAAGGTATGTGAAGATTGGAGAACAACTGGTAGATGTTTTCACTAAGGCTCTGAATGGGGTTCAGATTGATTATATTTGTAACAAGCTAGGCATGATTAACATTTATGCTCTAGCTTAAGGGCGAGTTTTAGAGATAATCTTTCATTAATGTTAGAGATAATTTTGCATGATTATGTTCTTTGTATATATGATTATCTTCCTTGTATATCTTGTATAGATTAGGAATGTAAATCAATAGTTTAGGAAAGTAGCAGATCCTTACCCATTAGAGATCCCATGTACAACTATAAATTGATGTATTCTTCATAGTAAATGATATAAGAAAATCAGAGTTTACATCCATGAATAATCATTTTTCACTAATATATAAATTCGGATGTATACGTTTACATCCGAACGTTGTTAACCTTTAACAACATGCATTACTCCCTCTTCTCGTATTTTGTTTTTATGTGTAACCTAGCTGTGGGCACAATATCGTAATCCGATATGTTTTTTTTATAACTCTTTATAATCGAAACTCCCACAGATCATAGTAGGCATCTAGAAATGCTCCATCACCCTAAGTCACAATAAAGTTACACTCCAACGAACCTTTTATGATCGTACGTACTGTGTAGTAAAATCTCTTCGTTGTCTAATCTAGATTAAGAATGGGTTCATGGTATGCCAAAACCTTAACTTAATCTTTAATCAAATGCCAATCAATACAATGGAACGTGTCATCATACAACTACTTTCCATTCGACAATTCTTATACTTTGACCAGAGATATCTTTTTCCAATGTTTATCGACATTCTTTTAGGAACTCGAGATCAAACTATTGGGAGTCAACGGATCTCATCTTGACCATCACTTGTCCTCACACATGAATAACATGTGACCAAATGGGCTTTTTGTACAAGATATGACTAATCTCGTGCTTATACACCTTATGAACCACAAGCATCCTATGTTGAATCCAACTGTAACGTCTCAGGTCTAAGGATTAGTGGTACACTAGTACGATCCTACAATATATCATTGACCACATTCTAAATGCCCATTTGATTCATTGTAATAAGTCATATTCGATAAATAGTTCGCTAACCGTTTATTCATGTTAATGCCCTAGTGACATAACTTTTATAATCAGCCACACTAATATCATCACATGATAGTCAATGAATGCATTCAACATGCCTACTATGTAACTTTATTGCCCAGTTAACATTACTTACGTAGGGAATGCTTAAAGGATTTGATTTTCTGAAGATCCATATCATCCGAACATTTCACATGCAGTATAAATAATATAAATAAAGCAGTAAACAACATGTAAAATCATAACTCTTTCTTTTATTAATAAAATATTTACAAGATTAAATGTCTTGGAACCGACAACACGATTGGTTCCTATGGCATACACTAACAGAGCTGACAAATTTTTTTTTTTTAAATTATAAGTTTTTTATTGGTGTTTTGGAGTTAAATATTGTTTTATTAAGTTTTAGGGTTTGTATATGTTATTTTCCAATTTCCAATTTTATTTATTTATAGTTTTTTTAGAGTTTTAAGTTTTTTTTTTTTAGTTTCTATTTTTTTTCTAGATTTTTTTTTTTCAGATTATTCCGTTTTTAAATTTGTTATATATATATTGTTTTTCATATATATACTTTTCTCGTTTAATTATTCCGTTAGAATTAACAGCTAGAATAGACAGAGTGGATGTGATTTGTAGTTTATGGACTTGCAAGGAATTTCTTTTAATTATTTTGAAAAATTATTCACAGACTATTCCTCATCTTGAGGTCGTTTACTTAACCAAATAGATACCCTTAAGACTTTTAATTTTTTAAGACTATAATACTAATAAGTCGCTAGATTTGTTTAGAAGTAATCTTGTTTTCTTGCAAACTTTCCTTTGCAATCGACAAAATAATAATAATAATAATAAATGAAATTGAAAAGAGTAGTTTTGTCTAGAAATTGACAGAATATTTATTTTATACATACATATGACAAGGAGGCACGACAATATTAATGATTAATATGATATGATCATCAAAACGTTGATAATGACTGTATAATTAATCCTTATTTTAAATAAATATTGTAAAATGTAAACCATTTAACAATTGGTTCCAAGAGAATATGAACAAATTGATTAAGATGACTAACACAGAATGTCACTACCATTTGGTACCATCGTAACTGTCCATCATGGAGACAACAAACTCTAATAAACAAATAAATAATAAAATAGAACTTTAAAAATGTTTGAAATTTGTTTGGTAGAGACGGATGGCTTCAATTAGCTTGTCACCTTCTTTCTAGAATTAGAATATAGGTGGGGTATATGTAGCTTTAAAATAATAATAAAAATAATAATTTAATAATAATAATAAGAGTAAACTACATGATCCCACCCAAGGTTTGGCGAAATCCTAAGTTAGTATCACTGGTTACATTTATTCCAGAAACACACCCTTAAACTAATACCGTTCATTTTATTTTAACATTGAAAGGGTAAAAGAGTTTTTTTCTTTCCTCCCCATTTCTTCCTTGTCTCCAACCACGACTCCACCTCATCACATCTAGACCTGGCAAAACGGGCGGGCGGGCCGGGTATGGGTCGGGTCCAAACGGGTATGGGTCTAAAACGGATCGATCTAAACGGGTTACAAAAAGTAGACCCGCACCCTACCCTATGCGGGTACGGGTGGACCCGCAGGTACCCGTACTATTCATAACAATTTTAAATTATAACAGTTACACCCCCAAAAATTCCTGAAATTTTCATTTTTTATAATTACACCCCAAAATCAACAACTCTCAATTCAATTCAATTCAATTCACCACCCAATTTTACAACCAACTCAATTTCTCATCAAGAAAAGTCATTTCATCATTACAA
>WYDK02000051.1:2974439-2990543 GCA_009867345.2 Toxicodendron radicans
TTCAAGCAATTCTTTTAAGGAAATTTTAAGAGAATTATTCTAAGTGTATAGACATAGAAAATACAAGATTAGACGTACCTTGGCTCGGATATTACATCCAGCAACATATAATTTGAATTCTGATTATTATACTTCGCGCAACGACGCAAACAACTCAACATTTTGCTCAAAACGGTACCATTGCGCAGGCTGCATGTTTAAACACTTTGTGCACATCAACACAATCGAGAAACAACCCTAAAACTAATGCTATGAGATGCTACAACATCTCAGATTTCTAACAGTAGCTTTCGTGAGCCACACGGATCACATTAGCTTCTGAAAATCACCAATTTACAAACATGCTGCAGAAATTCTCGCAACAACATGTAAAACGCTGCTGTTCGAAAACAGATCGTAACCCCATGCTATAATAGTCCAAAAATGAAAAAAATATATCGTACCAATCCTTACACACAGAAACCATTAGGAAAAAACCCCGTCTCAAAATTCACACTACAACGCAAACGGGAGCATTTCTCCCACGCACGGTGGCAAGTGGTTGCCGCGCGCAACAACACTCAGCATCCACTCGCTGCCGCGTGCGTTAACTATTGTGGCAGCGCATGTTTGAGTGCTACCACAGCAGCTCACGCTGCAGTGTTTGGCCAATGTGCACGATGATGCATGCTGGCCAAACAGCCGTGCACAGCAATCGCCCGCTGCTGCTTCAACCGTTTAATGTAGCCATGCGCGGCAACGCACGAAAGAAGCGCTGCCACAAACGGCGATGCTTCCAAGGTTTAACAATTAATTTGATTTTCAGATTTAAACAATTAAATCAATCATCAAGAAGCCAACAACAGCGAATTAAAAATCCAGAATTTTGATTAACAAAAATCAATATCAACATGTTCAATCAATCATCACAAAAAATTGTATATATATTCAAACAAACCCGTGGCTCTGATACCACTGTAAGGATGTTAAGAACAAATGATACGCAGTGGAAATTAAAAATTTTCGTTTTAACAACCTTTTAAACCAAGATCCGGGTAGTGAATATACATACAATAAAGAAAAAGGATTAAAAAGGCTATACCTTCGTAGACGGCTCCTTCACATTGATGATTCGCTTCCGATTCAAACAAGAACCGAGCTTAAGATCCACAAGAAGATAATCTTCTCAATAGAATTGCTAGATCAAGTGAGAGGTTAAAGAATCGAAGAAGAAAAATAAATTTTCTTCATAAAACTAGAAGGTGGCGTGAGAGAGAGAATGGGTGGAAGGTGGCTAGGGTTTTTTTTGTTCTAGGATATTAAAATTTTAGAATTCACTTATTAAATTAATTTATAAGTTGTTTTATATAGTGCAACACTTAAACCTAACCCTAGTAGGAATAGCCTACTATTCTAAATAGGAATAAGAATTCCCATAACCAAACACCTTCCTTTAATTCAAATTAAATATTAATTATTATTAAATCAATTAATATAATGTATATTAAATATAAATATATATTAACATTAATAATAGTTTATTTTATTTTATTTTAAATATATCAAACAAATATATTTAAATTTCCGTAATCTCACTAATCTAATTTTAATATTAAATTTGGGCAACAACCCCAGCAAATTTAATTGCACTGTGAGATTACCAAAATGTCATTCTCATCACAAAACGAGAATACCCTTTCCTCTCAATTTGATTATTTATTATCTTCAATGTGTGTAACCCGTAGGCTTCTTATCATATCAGCAATGCATGTAACACCCAAATTAATCGTCTCACAATGCACATACAATTATTGACCTCTAGCAAGACATCATGACCACCTGATAGATTTGGATTCAGTGATATCGCAACCTATTAACAATATAGTTATTGTGCAATTGAATCATTTCGTCATCTATTATCTCATCAAGGCTTGAAGTACGGAAATAATGTCAACTTCAATAATTTACCTTGACATGTACGTATCCGATCATCGGACCAATAACCAAATAAAATTATATTTGAACAACAACTCAATTCCACTGTGGCCACAGATTTTGTAGTCACTGTCATTTGTCGAATACTTCTCCAAGATAACTTCTCTCGTAACCAAGAGTGATGAATCATATCTCAATCCACCATAGCCATAATTTGCTTCTCGATATAGTCAACCACTACCGTATTGATAACCCTAAAAAGAGTTACGTTAGGCTAGCGTCAAACTATGTCAATATTCACACACGGCGCTCTGGTGATCTCAAGTCAAAGGATCACATGCACCACCATTTGTTAGAGAACTTTTCCATAGACACCACGGTTACCATCTATATGGAATCCTCTTGGTGGGTTAGTCCAGTTGACTTGCTCAAAAAGCAAGCACCCATGTGTCGAACCAGGTTATCACCAAATAACCTTAACAAGTGAGATATGTCATTGTCTTTCGACAAGGTCGTTCAACACGATGATAGTCTTACCGTATTATTTGAGCCCTTAATTCAGAATAATACTGGGGCTATGGACGTTTTTAGAATGATCATCATCTGTGATCATAGGATTCTCACTATCAAGATTTTAAACACTTGATTCCCTTATCATAATTCAACCACTCTACGGACATATATCATTTATACAACAACAATACATATATGGGGTATGATATAGAACAACCTTTTTATTATAAATATTAATATGTTTTTACAAAGAGTCAATTTACAACATGATTGGCTCTAAGGCGCCTATACTAACAAAAAAGGACAATTTAGTAAAAGTTTCTGCCAATAATATTTTATTCCTCCCAACCAAACATTTTAATTATTTAGACCCACCAATCCAACCAAACATATTGACATAGCATTCCTCCATAATCTTCAAGGTAATCTATCTCACTGGTAATCCTATATTTTCAGCAATAAAACATTCCCCGAACCAAACGCACCAGAAGTGTTTTGATTAAAAACGTTTTTTGGATGAAAGCGTTGAAGACAATTAACCAAAATTGCTTTAGGATACTCCATAAATAGAGGTTTTGATCGCTAAGTTCTCTCACTCGAAGACCTTAGGGCCCAATTTGAAAGTCAAAATAAAATCAATTGGGACGTTTGGAATTAAATGACAAAAATAAATTAAAATTTCTAATTTAAATAACAATAATATTATGTTTGCTATTGAGTCATACAACCAAACATACAACCAGACAAAAAACATAAGACAAAATAGTTATTTTACATGAATTTTTTGCAATTTTTGTTTGATTGTATGACTGAGTTGTATGACTCAGCAGTAAGCGTAGAGTATTACTAATAAGATATTTGAGAAGGGCTTTGGTCATGCCTATAAGGAATTAAAACCAAAAATTCTAAAATAATCGATTTTTTTTTTATAATTTCCTATTTTAATAAATACCAGAAGACCTCAAAAACATTTGATAAAGTTTAGTTCCACATACAATATTTTTTATACAACTTGATGTGGTAAAATATGATTGGGTCAATCAATCATATTTGTCACATAATCTTATAAGAAGCTTCAAGTAATGTGGACAAGTAATATTTTGGTGTTTGGAGCATAAACAAATAACTTTCTTTTATCGAAGTTTCCACTTCATCTTCATCCGGTTTGAAAAATCAGAATTAGGAGGAAATGTAATGTAGTAATTTGTATGGTGTAGTACAATTAGATTATATCAAGGCCCTCTTGTGTCTCTACTGATCGTATTGATTGATCAATCTGATGATAACCTCTTTTAATATTCTAAATCAAATAGATATATCTATCTATTTGTCTTCAATCACTGTCATCTACCCAAAATTCAAAATCCTAAAGTATTAAATAATGTCACGATTGTCTAAAACTAAGAAAATATTATTAGCTGTAATAGGATTTAATGAGAATATTTACGATTTCATCGAGCCATTTGGCTACTAATTCTTCATCTTTACCACCCAAATCACTCTCCCACTTTGAATTGCATGATGGGTTGTTCTCTATTCACTAAATATTTTGCCTTTCTCATTCTCTTCTCATTACTCTTTTACTCTTTTGCGCAATATAATGTACAGGAATTGCATGCTTTGTTTGCACTCAAAGCCATGTTTAATGACCCTTTCTTAAACCAAAACTGGACTGGCATTCATTGCTTCAACAATTACCCTCCTCAATGGTATGGCGTTCAATGTGTTAACGGTAATGTTACCGGAATTATTTTACAAGGGATGAGTCTCAAGGGGATTGTAAATTCTGATGCATTCATGAAGCTTCCTGAATTGACCATCTTAAGCTTCAACAACAACTCAATATCAGGAAATGTGATGGATTTCTCTTCAAACCACAAGTTGAAGGATATTGATCTTTCAGGCAACAGCCTCTCCGGAACAATTTCAACTTCACTATTGAGTCTTGATTTCCTCGAGTCATTGCAGCTTCAGGATAACAAATTGACAGGCGTCATACCGGCGTTTAATCAGTCTAGCCTGAAAGTTTTTAACGTCACCGACAATAATCTCAGTGGCGAAATCCCGAAAACAACAACTCTTCAATCATTTAACAGTACTTCCTTTTCAAAAAATCTTGACTTATGCGGTCCACCAGCCTTTAATCCCTGCAGCTTTAGCCAAAATGATACCGAAACTCCTGGTGATGATAAAGATTCCCCCAAGTCAGACTTTCCAAAAACTATGCTTATTCTTATTGTGGCGGCAGGTCTGATTGGAGTAATTTCATTTACCATATTTTACTTCTATAAGAAAGGGATGAATCGTAAAAAGGTGGTGAAGAAGGAAGAGGATGATGAAGTGGAAGAGTATGGGGATGAAGAAGAGGAGGCGAAAGCCCAAAGGAACGCGGAGACTGGTAAGAACAAAGTCATCGTTGGAGGGGATCAAGAGAAGAAAGTAGATTTGATATTCATGGTGGATGAAGCAGGGTTTGAACTGAATGATCTTCTGAAAGCCTCAGCTGAGGGATTGGGGAAGGGGATTTTTGGTAATAGTTACAAGGCTAAACTTGAAGGCAGAACAACGGTTGTTGTGAAACGCCTAAGGGACTTGAAACCAATGAGCAATGAAGATTTCACAAAGCAACTTCACATAATTGCTAGCCATAAGCACCCAAATTTGCTTCCCCTTCTTGCTTATTACTATTCTAAGGAAGAGAAATTGCTGGTTTTCAAATATGCAGAAAATGGAAACCTCTTCAACCGCATTCATGGTAAGCTAGCTAGCTATCCTGTCAACTTTCCACTTATGTATGCGTATATAACAAATAATTTTGTTGGTTGGTTAATTGGTAACATTTTATTCAAGAAATGGGTTGACAATTTCAAAAGGAACGAAGTCAGCCTCGCCCCCTCCAACTCAGACCTCGTATCTGGAAATCTAATATTTCTTTTTTATTTATATATTTTTTATCGGGGACGGGAATGAAGTTGGATTTTGCGGATTTTCATTTTTCCCCGTCCTAGCCCCCAACCCCAAACTTTTTCAAGGATTCCTCGCCTAGCGGGATAAGGGTTTCATCGGGCATCCAACCCCACCGGGTTTTTCAGCTATCCTAGTGTGTGTGTATATATATATATATATATATAATCCTCACAATACTATTCTTATCATCCTGAAATTGTCATGCAGGAGGGACTTCAAGTCAGGACCGAATTCCATTTAAATGGAGCTCAAGATTATCGGTTGCCGGAGGAGTGGCGAGAGCCTTAGAGTATCTTCACCTTCAAACGAGGTCGCAAAGCATTGTTACTCATGGTAATCTAAAGCCTTCCAACATTCTTCTTGATGAAGAAGAAAGAGTTCTTGTTTCAGACTACGGTTTTTCTTCATTAGTGGCACATCCCATTGCGGTTCAACGAATGGTTTCATACAAATCACCAGAATATCTAAGTAGCAAAAAGATTTCCAGAAAATCTGATGTTTGGAGTTATGGTTGCCTTCTTTTAGAAATCTTGACCAGAAGAATTTCAGTTCACTCAGCTCCACCAGGAATCAAAGGTGTTGATCTTACTAGTTGGGTTACTCGAGCAGTGAGGGAAGAGTGGACGGCTGAGATATTTGACCCAGAGATATCGGTACAGAGAAGCGCTGGCCATGGGATGCTAAAACTCCTACAAATTGCAATACGATGCTGTGATAAGTCTCCAGAGAAGCGGCCGGAGATGACAGAGGTTGTGAGAGAGGTGGAAAACATAAGGTTTGTGGAATCAGAAGATGAAGAAGATTTATCAGTGGATCAATCCTTCTCAGATGAATCTATATCTACCAATGCATCAAGATAGTTTATCAGAAGACGACCCATCACAAGAGCGTCTCATTATTGTTTTTGTATCATGAGAAAATAAACTATCAGTTTAGTGATCACATATGCACGAGTCTTGAAATTTGCTGCATGATAAATTCCTCCTAATGAATCTTAAGGTTGTTAACATATAATCTGTAATAATTAGAAGCTATGTCTATATTCCATTTTGAAAGAATAAACTGTACATTCTATTATTATTTCAATCGTTCTAATGCTTTTTCCCATTAATCTTACCTTGCTGATAATATTTCACCATAATCAGTGACATCAACCTGTGTGATCTTTCAGGCACAAGCATTACCATTCTCACATGTACACAAATCTAAAATAATAAATCAAGTAGAGATATTTGTTTAATTGCAGCACTATTAATTAGAATGTTCAAATTTGGAGCTCTGCAAGAATAAGAAAAAGTAAACTGAGGACCAAAGGATAATGAATTACATAAACTATCCTTTTTCCCATTTTCAACATTGATCTGGTAATGAAGACAGTCTCACTCAACAATCCTAACATATAGCATCAACATTTAAAAGTTCATGCACTTAATAGTGAAGCAATGGAACAAATTACAAACACTAATTTAATAGCACCTAAACCTCACATTTTCAATCCTCTAAAACATGTTCAGTTTATTCAACTGCTAGTAATTGCAAGTCAATGAATTCTAAAATACAACTCAACCATATAATACAAACCTATTTGCACACCCTTCTCAAGTGAAGTAATTACATGATGTTTAAACACTGACCTTTACAGAAAACAAGTAGTCCTATGTTCAGATATTTTGTATGTGCTCTGATCTTGCTCTTTCAGCATCAATAGATTTGCAGCCACATCGGAAATAAGCTATTTGTTACAACTCCTAATAAAGAACTTGTTTGAAAAAAAATGTTAACATCCCCATCTCATTGATAGTAATCATGCAATCATCGATGTCATTTTGCCCAAATCATATTTATGTACTATCTGCAACTCATTGCCATAATGAAGCAAATACCTGCAGAATAAAGAATTGGATTTGAGTATAAATAACATCCAACACTGTCAACTGGCCATACAAAGTGATTATGGATTACGAACTCATCCACAGAGAAAGCAAAAAAAGTCATGATTTATGATTAACATAATTGTTTGTAACAAAATCTTTAATAGATGATTTATGACTCAATTAATTGTTGGAATAATCCAATTCTATGTATTAGTTTTCTTTCATGTCTGAACCTTGCTATGAGCAATTTCTTGATTCCTTTAGTTTTCCACTTAGGTAAACTATTGTTTTCCATCATAAAAAAGATGAATCAGGAAAGGCCCAATTCATATCAACCAAGCATATAATAACAAAATCAGAGAGTTTTAGAAAATGACCCATAGAAGCACAAGAATAACTAAACTGAACACGATCATGATCAAGTCTCAAAGCAATTACTACGTCTGTATGTTACCTCCATCTTTAACAATTTCTACAACATTTGGAAATAAACATTGCAGCTTCAAACAACGCCAGAAACAGAACAAGCTCCTGCCGCAAGCAAATACAGATAACATATCAAATCATACAGAACTAATTTCATTGAACTAAGGATAACACAATGCTTCTCAATTTAACACCAATTCAGTAGAACAACACAAACACAGTATAAGTAATTACACATATATGTGCACTGAATTCAAAAAAAGCAGATTAAAATAAGTAGCAATCTGTATTAACAGAATTATATCCCACATGCAAGATTAACCATAACTAGAATAAGCATTTCACCTGCAAAGAAGAATCACTTAGAAACCAAAAGAATTTCGAGTTTTTTCGCCTTGCTAGGAGTATTAACATTGGAAGATGAATTAGCCTCGGCAGGGGCAGTAGCAGCAGTAGCTTGCTCTCTCTTATGAAGCTGAATCAAACCCCTCGTCCCTATAATCGCCTGAGGAACCAAATCATGAGAAGCCCTAGCATACAATCTCCTAATAGCAACCGAAGCCGCATCCTTAACATCTTGTGAATTCAATGGCCCCAACAAACAATGTCCCAATATCCCCAAAATAGGCTGCAGAAATTCCCACGGTAAAGTAATCCTTACTCTCTTTAATTCAACATTCACATTTGAACCCATATTTTCTTCAATTGTCAATTTCTCCATATCTTCACCTACCAACCCCTCAATGTCACAGCTGTCACATTTTCACCCTCAAAATCCAACTTATTTTGACAATCACTATCTTGCCCAGCCCACAAAGCCGCGAATTTACAAAATTCAAGCTTAGACCAACTGGGCAACTGAGCAATTTGCTTAAAATAACAATCAAACGTTGTTCCAAGAATACAAGCACGCTTGGTTGACTTCACAGCAATCTGCGGCTCCAAAGGGGCCGATAAAATTCCAACGGACGGCCGAGATTTGTTATCCTTAGGTGAACCAGTAGGCTTGTTACGAGGAGTGTGGTAGAGTGAGGGTTGAGATAAGTTAGGGATTTGGAAAAGCACGTGTTTCCCGGCACGTGACTTGGCTTCTGCGCTATAAATCGCAAGAATCACAGCTTCGAATCCGGAGAGTGAAAGAATAGAAGAGGTTTCGTGTGAATGGAGACGAGAGAGCTCAGTGGCAGAGAGGGGAGGAAGAACAAAGATGACGATGAGACGGAGATGGGAATCAGATGAAAGACAGGTATCGTAAAGCCATTGGCAGAGAGCGTCTGTGATGCCAATTCACATTCTAACACATTTCTAAACCATAGTCAATTCCGTCCAAGTTGAAGGAATAGGAGAATGAAGTAAGATGAACTCAAATAAAGCTTAATTCGTCTAAGTCGGTCAATTATTGATCATAAGTTCAATCCATTTATTTGGATGTAATTTGAATGGTTGGAGCCAAGATTTTCAAGTTAAATAAGAGGGAAAGTTCAGATGAGAGTTCATTTACTTTATTTTTGTGTATTTTATGTTTGTTTTGCGTTTTTTTGTTTCCACTCACTCTAAACTTCCGCGAAAACGCATCAATTGGTATCAAAGCTTAGGTTGATAGAGTGAGTGTTATTCATCTTGTTTTTTTCTTCATTTTGTTGGTCACATTTGTGTTTTGCTGGGTTTTGTTCAACTTGCGGATTTGAGGACAAATCCTCTTTAACTCAGGGAGAATGATGCGAATTCACATTGTAAGACATTTACAAACTATAGTCAATTCGACCAAAGTTGAAGGAATGAAGCAAAATAAGCTCAAATAAAGCCCGCCAATTATTGATCCAAAATGTCCAATCCATTTATTTGGATGTAATTTGAATAGTGGGAGTCAAGATTTTCAAGTTAAATGAGAGGCAAAGTTCAAATGAAGCACATGTGAATGATTAATGTAAGGAGACAATCAATGACAAAGTTGCACATGGTTTCCATTTCGGGTAAGGACAACTTATGACAATCATGGATGACTCTTTGTCCCTTTTTCCTCTTTGGGAAAGTCACATGTCCTTGCCAAATCCCAAGATTGACTTGGTTGAAAGTCTTTGAATATATTTTTGTGTTTTCCTATGCAATGTAATAGATTATGTTTATTTAATTTCTCTTTTGTTTAAACCTAGTGCCACATGTAAGGCTAGGATTTCATTTTTGACAAGTGGAATGCCACTTGTATGGTGCAGAATGTATCTTGTTTTTGGCATCCTTGTAAGGTCTATATACAGAGCAACTTCTTCATTGTAATACAAGTTGAAAATGAATTTTTGGAATGAAAAAATATAGGGCTTTTGAGAGAGTTTTCTATAATTTATCCTTTATCCAAATTCCGGTCAAGATTTGGTGGTGGTTCTTCCTTGACCGGTGGCTTTGCCTTTACGTCTAGGAGATTGGCTTGTTAGTGATATCCATAGTCGGTAGTTAGCTTTTACGTTGTGGAGGTCATTAACATCTATCTTTAATTTCTTGTTATTTGTTATGTTTTATGTTGTTTTACTTTTATTGTTGTTATCTTTACTTTCATTTGTAAATTGTAATGTGTGGAGTTTAATTTTCCATTGGTCGGTGACGTAGCCTTTAAGCGGTGGATTGTTAGACCTCTATACTTATGTTATCTTGTTTTCTTTGGTGTTGTTCATGATATTTCATAGCCAGTGGCGTCGCCCTTACGCTTGGAGATCGTCGACATTCGTCAAGATTCATCTTGTGTTTTTGTTCGTGTCATGTTGTGCGTTGTTTGTGTATTTTGTGTTTTCAACTCACTCTAAGCTTCAGCAAAAATGCATCAGTCTGAGCTGGAACAGGAGGAAGGAGACGAGAGAGAAGAGGAAATGAGGGAGTACGCCTCGGGAGAAGAGAGAAGAGAGAGAGCAGGACGATCAAAATCGGCGAGGGAAGATAGAGAGAAAGGTGATGTAGAAGAAGAAGAAAGAAGGAGAGAATTTGAGACCTAGCTTTGGAGATAGACTCCCATCAAGAGTGAATAGGGTCGTGTTCGGAGGCAATGGTGGTTGTGGGGTAGGGAGTAGAGGAAGGGGAGTTGGTAGAGTGGTGGTGCTGGTGGTTGGAGTTTAGGTTTAAGTTTGGGTTTGGGTAGTGTTTACTGATATTTGAGTATGGCTAATTTACTTACTCACAATTGCACTCAAACTTAGGAGCAAAGCCAACCAGCAATGTAGTTCAAGTAGTAGCCTAGGGCTGTCAATCGAGCGGCTCAACTTGGTTCGAGAAAAATTGATCTCGAGTGGGTCAACACTGTTCGAACTCGGCTCGCCAAGTTCGAGTGTATATAATATATGTTGTGTAGATGTTAATTTTAAAATTATGAAGGGATTATATTAGTTTATAAGTTTAAAATATTGACAAACACATCCAAGTCAAAGAACCAGTCATTTCACTGGTCATTGGTGTGAGAGCATTAATTGGCATAGCTTTTTATGACACAAGATTCTCACAATAAAAATCCAGTGTGTCTCTCGGTCTCTTCTCCCTTTTTTTACTTCCAAGTTCCAACTCATTGTTTCTTTCTCAAATCAAACATCTAATAACTCCCCAACTCATTCTCTCTTCCTGGAGAAAAAAAAAAAAAGTCATAGGTTTGATGCATATGGAAAGAACTTCGTTTTGATGCATGTGCTGCGAGGTGACTCAGCTCCGTTTGCAAAAAGGATGAGCCCGCAACGGTCAAACATAGGGCGAGATGACACCTACGTAATTTCGAAGACATTATCTGATTTCAAGCTACACGATAGTGCATGACTCCAGTTCTAGAGCAACTCTATGACAAGAAATCTAATTCCATTTAAATTGTCTTTTGCCAGAATTTTGATTGAATGTAACTTAGAAATATCATTCTTATCACAACTTTGAATGATGACTACGCTATAAATATCCCTTGTAACTTAGCGAAAAGGGTATGTTCTACATATTACAGCTAATAGAGAGAGAGTTTTCTGTCTTGTTATTGTACTACAAGCATTAATAAGATAACATAGAACGTAGGCTTGCAAATTAACGAGTTGAACCTCTTTAAAAATCTTTTTTTTTTTTTTTTGTGTGTTCTTGCATTACAATCGTTCTCAGTAAATTTGTTGTTTTTATTTGTTCTTATTGACTATCCATAATCATGCATCCATCCAATCCGGTTCTGGCAAGGTCAATCGGTTTTCTTTGGTTGATGCGAATTTTCGTATCAACATTTTGACGCTAGAATGAGGGTCATCTAAGTGTTCTTGACAAGACAAGATGACACGAACCAGAAACACCAAGATAAGATGACACGAACCAAGTACAACCAGAGTGGTATCAATAATCAAGCGGGGGACTAGAATAACCAACAGGTAATCCTAGTTCCACCGGTTATCAACCAACTGGAGGCGGATGCTCTTAATCCTAATAATGCTCAGGTTATGGATCTGCTTAAAGATCTTACCCAAGTCGTTCAGAACCTCCAACATGATGTGAATGGCATGAGAATTGAGTCTCAGGTAAACAACTAGTGCTCAAATCAACTAATATCATAGCGAACGCCAAGTTGGGAGTTGAAAACGGCTAGTGATGATAGTTCATCATCAAGCCGGTGGAGTAGATACTCTTAGGCAATAGTGCCAAGGAAGGAATGAGCCAATCAACTTGTTTCAGGAAGATGTTCAGGTAAGGAACCAATGTCGCATCATGAACATAATGGTCGCCAAAAACTACAATTGGCCCTTAATCCGCGTTCTAGACGAGAATGACCCTAGTAACTATGAAGGAGGCACGAGTCGAGGAAACATGAAAGTAAGGTGAGACATGGTCGTAGAATAGCCAACTCAGAGCAAAATGACCAAGATAACACTTCGAATCGAACGTACCGCCCATGCGTAACTTCATCCCGAGCCAGCGTGCCTAATAAAACAACTGTTTTATGGACATATTTAAGCTCGAGGCATCATAATATGGGAACTTATCGATGCGAGAAGAGTCAATCAGCCCATAGTCAGAGATAGGCAAGTTGATGAACAGTCAGAGTCAATCAGCCCTAATTTTTTGTGTCAATTCCCAAAACTTCGCCGAGGCGAAGAAATGACTTCGTCACGATAATGGAAACCCGAGAGTTTCTCGCCGCGGCGATGAAGATGCTTCGCCGAGGTGACGAACTAGAAATCAAAATTCTCACTTTGTCTAGAAAGTTCTTCGCCACAGTGAAGAATGCACTTTGCTGAGGCGAAGAACTGGAGTTTTACACTCTTCATTTCTTCACCTAAATCACCCAAAAACACAACACAAACATACAACACAAACACACATTCATTAAACATAAATCAAATCACACATCACATAAACAAAAATAGCCAAAACAAAATAAACAACAAACAACAAACATAAATTAAGGCACAAGTCACCAAGATCACCAAGCAAACAAAAACAGTCCCTGACAACGACGCCAAAAACTTGATGGTGTCAAATTGAAACCTCACAAGTGCACGAGTGGTTGTCGTAGTATAGTGTGCAAATTGCAAGGGTCAATTCCATAACGACTGGATGTGCTTTAGTGATTCTAGTAACTATGCTTTATGAAAAGAATGAATATAAAAGTGACAAAATGTGGAATTAACATTAAATGAATATAAAATCTACTTACTTAAAGAAAAGCCTAGGTCTTTAACTCATCAATCATCTGGCTACATGTTCTTCACCAAACTACCGTTCTCTCTACTCTTTTCTAGGGTTAGCACTCTTGTCTTTTCAAGGTATTATTGTCTAACATTAATCCTTAGGTATTACCGTATGACGTTCGGAATTAACTCACTTTCTACACCTATTTAAGAACTAGAGCACTAAATATTGAACCAATTTGCATTCGGCAAGGCGTATGCTCGAACACGAATCATCCATTCACTAGAGCTAATTGTTGGGCATTGTGTCTCTCATTTCTAAGGTATTATTGTAGGGCATTCGAGATTAACCTAGTGTTTTCACTACTAAACTAGCTAGGGCGTATAGTCTAATCTAGTGAATGAAAACCCATTAAGAACAAGACATAAATCAAGTTGTATTTGGTAGGGCGTATACTCTAACACAACTCAATCATTCAATACCCAAACTATTCTCATACAATCAATTAACTAACATCAAGGTTGATCAAGGCCTAATATCATCCAAAGATTAAATTAAAAACAATGAATGAATCAAGAAAATGCTTGAATAGATTAAACAAATAGAATATGTTAAATACAAGCCTTCAATCTTAGATTACATTAAATCCCTAGGAAACAACTAACTACACAAATGAAAATGAAAAGATTACACTAAAATAAACTAAATACATAAAGAAAAAGAAAGTTTACACCTTGAATCCATGAAGAACAATGAAGAACAAAGTCCCTCTCTGCTTTCTCCTCTCTTAAATCACTCTTCACTCCTAAATGCTCCCAAGGCTGCTCTCTCGCTCAAAATAGGTCGGGATCCCCTTACAAAATGAGAACAATTTTCTTTTATACTAACCCCAAAACCCTAGAATTAAACTGAAGCAAAACGCAGCGTTTCTAATTTTTCCAGACGTCGCCGTGGCGAAGACACAAAATTTCGATGATGCACGAATTCCAGAACGTTTGTCACCGCTGCGAAAACCTGCTTCAAATTACAGAATTGCCCTGTATCTTCTTTTCTTCAATCTTTGCTCTTCTTAGCTACGGACTTGATCCGATGCATCCAACACTTCTTCAATTCATTTCAGGACTTCACCAATCTTCTGGATGTCGAACGTCATCACTAAAATGCTCAGAATTGCCATGTTTCGCTTCTAAAAAACGTTTTGTCCTGCAACATGAAATAAACACAATTAAGTAGTAATCAAGATCAAAACCAAGTTGAAAGCACTTGGAAATCCTAATAAACTTAAGCACAAAACCATACAAATATAGGATTATCAATACTTAAAAACGCCATCGAAGATCTCATTATAATAGGTTGTCTGGAAGAGTTTGTGAAAAAGCTAGAATCTTGCGCAGAGGGGAACAAGAACGATAACCAGTAACCAGAATCTTCTAATCATGGGATAAACAAGGTGAAAATGATATTTGGTGGAACGAGTTTCACTAGCGAATCAAGGCAGGCTCGTGAGCGAAAATGGGGTTCATTGCCTTTAGTTTTAAATCTAGAAATCAAACCGTCAAAGAAATCAAAGATGGATTTTTTTATAATTGGTTTTTCAGAAGAATAGATAGAGTATATGCCTCGCCCTCAACTAGATGCCCTGGTAATCAAGGCAAATATCTAAAATAGCGAAGTATTCAGAATCATGTGGACAATGGAAGGACAGTAAACATAACTACCTTTTGGCATTCCGAGAAATGAGATTTACAGAGCAAGATTTAAAGCCATCATCATCTCCTCTCTATGGTTTCACAGGGGACCATTTGTACCTGAAAGGTTTGATTACGCTCCCAATCACAATGGGTGAAGAGAAGCATACAAAAAAGCTAATGACGGATTTTGCAGTGGTAGACTGCCCAACGATTTACAACGTCTTATTTAGCAGGCACTGCTAGATGATTTGGGAACAGTCTCATCGATTCACTGCCAAGCAATAAAATTTCCAACACCAAGTGGGGTTGGAATTGTTAGAGGATCGCCAGCCGAATAGAGGAAATTTTATAATAAAGTCGTAACTATGGCAATGAAATGGATGTGACCATAAATGATGGCTATAGAGAAATGTGAGTTACATCCTGGTCCGGTGGAAGACAACATCGATCCTCACTCTTTACAGGGAATGTTCACCAATGGGACCAATCGGAGAGTTGTACAAAGTCTTGATAAACGAGCAGGAACATATTTGCAAGATAAAAATCGGGAACAACCTTCAAACAGACTTAGCTAAAAGACTAGTCGATTTCTTGAAAAATAATTTGGACTTTTTTGCTTGGGTCCATGCAGACATGATAGGAATCAACCCTAAGGTGATATGTCATAGGTTAAATGTAGATCGAGAAGTCCGACCAATCAGGCAGAAAAAGAGGACGATGGATGGCGAGCGATCTAGAGCGCTCAAAGATGAAGTTGACAAGCTCTTAGAGATTAACTTCATCCGCGAAGTGAAATATCCTAAATGGCTTGCAAATCCTATGTTAATAAAAAAGTCTAATGGGAAGTGGAGAATTTGTGTTGACTTCACAAATTTGAATAAAGTTTGTCCAAATGATAGTTTTCCTTTACCTAGAATAGATCAGTTGGTAGATGCAGTAGTAGGAAACACTATTCTCAGCTTATGGATGCCTACTCTAGGTATAATTTGTAATAGCATACAAGTATAATAAAATATGTAGAAATCTCATAACATAAAGTATGTGCGCACTATGATTTTTATATAAAGTATAAGTATATAAAGTATCATATTAAT
>WYDK02000051.1:3041235-3056245 GCA_009867345.2 Toxicodendron radicans
TGTAGAGAGCTTAAAGATTTGAGCTTCCTCCATCAAAATATAAAGCTTGGAGCAAAGGTACAACACTTACTTCACACATTTTGTTTTGTCAATCCATGGCTTGCACGTGCATGCTTCTTTAGCACATATTCCATCAATTTTCAGCCTTGTCATGCTATCTTTCACGCATCATAGTCAACATTTTGCAGATATTCCTCATATGCCCCATCTCTATGTTCGGCAATCCATAATAGGCGTTGATCACTGCCTCATTCATTAGAACTCGATGCTCCCTACAATACGCCGTCCCGTCTATACTCTCTGGGAGGTTTGCATAAAACTCTAAGACTAGAGGAGCTACTTCTAGATGAGGCGGGTCCTTCACAAAATTGTCCCATCCTAAGGCACTCACAGTATCCTGAAATTCAATATGATCCAAGCCCCTCCCTTCTATGAAATTCTTACTCTTCGACGGCTCCTCATATCTCTTTCTCCCCTTCTCATTGGAAAACCTAGGATCCCTAGTCCTAGCCCTCTTCGCCGCCATCTCTCACTGAACGAGTGGAAGGCTCATTTGAAGGGATAAAATTCATATGTTTCGTACCTTCCGAAAGTCAAACTCTTACATGCTCAAACTTTTCCCGAACACTTCGTTGGGGCGAAGGAAAACATCACCGCAGCGAAAACTACTTCAAATTGAAAAATGAAACAGTGTGTTTTGGCTTGCTAGGGCTTGGTTCCTTAAGTGAAAGAGGTATAAATTAGGACGAAAAGGAAGAGAAAGAGAGCCCCTTGGAGGGGAAAGCTTGACACTTTGGGAGAAAAGAGGAGAAGATGGAGTTTGAACACTTTATACTTATCAATTAGGGAAGATTTTGTTCTCTCTCTTCTTTATTTCAACATGTTGAATGCTCTGTTCTTTGGTTTTAATTCGGATTGTGTTATTTTCAGTATGAACTAACTCACTTTGGGTTAGGGTTTTGATGTAATTGGGATTTTTTTGTTTAAATCAATGAATTGATGTTGCTTTTACATTCTATTGCATGGATTGTGTGATTAATCTTGTTTTCAATGAATTTATTTGTTGAGCATGATGAGATTGATAAATGAAACATGTATTAGCTTCTTAGAGTAATTGCCATTGTTGTTTTGAATGCTAGGGATAGATTTGAGAAGCAATGAATTCAATTGAGGATTCTTTTAGCTTAAAGAACTTGGAACTATTAATCTTCAATTTGTTGGGTGCGGAAGTTTAATGGAGGAAAGTAGGAAAACATAGCTTGAGAAGGTATGTTTTACACATTAGGGAGTTCGATTTATAATTCGTGCATGTGAGTGAAGAAGTAGCATAATTCGTAGATTAATTCATAAAATCCTAGTGAAGTCAAAACCCTAGCCATTTTTTTTACATTGATTTATTTCTTTGAATTAACGTTGTTGCCATTAGTTAGTTTTTAGAGCACTTAGTAATTTTTATTTCCTTTACTTTAGCGTAAATTCCACAAATTCAACATCTTTCGATCTCTCCAACTTGATAACAGTTAAGAAAATCAATGCTTAACAAACAATCCTCATGGGAACGATACTTTACTTATCATTTTATTACTTTTTGCGACTAGTGCACTTGTTACACATTGCATTTCATGTTATAAAAAGAAGCAATCAAACACCTTATTGATTTCACCTGTGATCCCCTGAAGACACCGACTCTTGATAAAGTGGGGAACTTCATTGCTTGGCAGTGGATCGAAGTTACGGCTTTTAGGTCGGCTAATATGGGCCTCCCTAAGATCGTATTGTAAGCCGTTGGACACTTGATCACCAAGAAATCTGCCATTACTTTTGAAGTTATATGTCCTTCGCCTAAGGTCACCGGTAAGGTGATGATGCCTTTCGAAAAAAGATGATCGCCAGTGAAACCATATATGGGCATATGAGTCGCACGTAGATCACGCTCTCAGAAACCCATCTGCTTGTACGTATCGAAGAATAGGACATTGACCGCGCTTCCATTATCGATCATCAACCTGGAGACCCTGTCATTAGCTATCTTGGCTGTAACTTCCAGCGCATCCTGATGGGGATGTTTCATACTAGCGGCTTCTTCTTCTGTGAAGCCAACGACCAGACTTTATGCAAATTGGAGCATATCTTTCCTTCGAGATTCTTTGACTCTATAGAACACCTTCAAGTTCACTTACCGTACAAATCACGTGTTGCGAGGCCAATTCAATATCATTGGATGTATCCATTTGAAAGGTAAATATTGTATATCTATTGTGGTTTAACCTCAGATGAACCATCGGCCATAGGTGCCAATTTGTTTTTCCTCTTGGAATGGAATCTCTCCTTCCTCAAATGAACCCACACAAGATCACCCGTCTGGAAACAAGTGGGTTTCCTATGTTTATTAGCCCTTTTTCTATAAGCTTCATTGGACTTAGCTATTTGGGCCCTAAAAGTTTCATACAACTTCTTCATGGACTTGGCCTTTTCCTTAGCATCAAGATTCACTTGGATGTCAAAGGGTAGGGCACTTAGTTCTATGGGGGTGATGGGGTTAAAGCCGTAAAGTACCTCAAATGGTGTATGGGCGGTTGTAGCATTAGGGGATCAGTTATAAGCAAATTCGGCATGGGCTAATTTGGTATCCCAATCTCTCAAATTCTTTCTCACAAAGGTTCTTAGGATTGTCCCTAAGGTTCTATTTGTGACTTCGGTTTGCCCATCGGTTTAGGGGTGATGGAAAGTGCTAAATAAAAGTTTGGTACCCAACCTACTCCATAAGGATCTCAAAAAATGACTAAGGAATTTGGTATCCCTATCTGACACAATGCTTCTTGGAACACCATGCAACCTTACAATTTCTTTGAAAAATAATTCGGCTACATGTGATGTATCATTGGTTTTGTTGCATGCAATGAAATGTGCCATTTTAGAGAATCTATCCACAACAACCATAATGGAATCCTTACCTCTTTGAGTTCTTGGTAAGGCCACAATGAAGTCCATGCCTAGATCTTCCCACGGTTGGATTGGAATAGGCAATGGTCTGTACATTCCCTGTTTGAAATGGCTTTTGGCCCGATGACAAACACCACATCTACTCACAATGGATTGCACATCCCCCAACATCTTTGGCCAATATAAATGCTTCTTAAGAACCTCCATAGTTTTGGTAATCCCAAAATGACCCACAAGCCCTCTACCATGAACCTCTCTCACAAGCAACTCTCTAAAACTCCCATGAGGCACACATAGCTTGTTTCCCTTGAATAAGAACCCATGTTGTACCATAAAATATTCAAAGTTGCCCTTGGTACACTTGGCCATAATTGTAGTCATTTCTTCATCATGCTTGTAATGCTCCTTCATCATACTAAACTCAAGTACTCTTGCATCCAAAATAGAAAGAATGGAATACCTTCTTGACAATGCATCCACCACCACATTAGTACTCCATGGCTTGTATTTGGACACAAATGAAAAGGATTGAAGGAATTCAACCCACACGACATGCCTTGAGTTCAATTTATGTTGCCCATTGATGAACTTAAGAGCTTGATGATCTGAATGAAGAGCAAATTGTATAGACCTCAAGTAATGACTCCAATGATCTAAGGCTCTAATGCATTGCTCCTTTGGCTTCAAGTTCTTCAATTAAGCTTTACAAGGCATGTTGCATCTTTGTAGCTCAACTCCTCGTAATCGGCCCATCGGAATGTGAAGATGATTTTGTGTAGGCTTTACGACAATAGGTTGCTTGGTCATGTCCCTATCAGTTTCCCTTAAAGTAAGTTCTTGGGGTCGAAAACTTCAAACTTTGGAGTTGTTTCTCCACTTGATTAGTTAACTTGCAAACATCCCCAAATGATTGGTAAGGTTCTAATTCTACCTTGTGGGCTATCTTCGTTTGCAAATCTCCCAAAAACCGAGCTATAGTTTGCTCTTTCTCCTCCGGAATATCACTTTTTATCATTAGGCCCTCAAAATCTCTTATGTATTCCTCTACTTTCTTATCCCCTTGCTTGAGATTATGAAGTTTCAAGTAGAGTTCTTGCTTATGATTGGTGGGTAAGAACCTCTTTTTCATCACTCTTTTCAACTTATCCCAAGACCTCACTGTATCTTTTCCCTCTCTCTCTCTTTTCTTCCTCACATTCTCCCACCACAAGGAAGCATATCCTTTGAACTTAAGAATGGCTACCTTGCACTTCTTTTCATCCGAATAGCCCTTGAATTCAAACACTCTTTTTATCTCACTCAACCAATCAATAAACACATTAGGATCAAGACTACCCTCAAAATCGAGCATATCAATCTTTATTCCTCTATCATCATTATAATTTCTCCTCCTTCTCCTCACCATGGTTTCAAAATCGCTAGAATCACTACGCATGATAAGTTCATCTTCTCGATGATGGGGTTGGTACACATGGTGTCGAGTATGTGGTGTGACTACTCTTGGAGGTGGCTCATGTACATGGGGGGTGTTTGGTGTGGTGGAGTGTGTAAGGGTGAAGGTGTGGGAGGTGCTAATCGGTGCATCACTATTTTGGTAAGTTGGTCTATTTTTTCTTCAAGTTTCTAAGGTCCTTTTGGATTCTTGTGAAAGCAAACTCCCAAAGAGGCATTGAAGATGAAGAGCCACTTTTGTTTGACATTTTGAGGGAAAATTAAGCTACTGTGAACAGTAACTGTGGGAGGGAATAGTGATTTTTGGGTGATGGAATAGTGACAATTAGGATGCTAAGGGTAAATGGATAAAGTTTGGGTAGTATTGGTCTAAGTGAATAGTATTTGGGTTTAGTGGTAATTAGACTAATTTATGGTGTTTAGGCTAATGAGAGTGTTTAGTGTTTAGGTTAAGGCTTAATGGTGATTTGGTTGGAATGGAATTGATTTAGTTTGATTTGGGAGGGAATTGGTTAGGTTTGGATGATGTGTAAAGTGGGTAGTTAGGATTTGGTTGGAATAGTGGTAGATGAAAGAGAAACACTTCCTATTGCAATCAAAGACTTAAACTAAAATCAAACAACTTGGACTCCTCAAATTTTTCAAGCAAATTTCAAACACCGCGAACAATCATTCAAACAAATTCTCTCCTCAACCGTAGCTCTAATACCAAATTGATGTGAATCCTTAAAATCAATCTACATTCATCTCATTCCATTCTTAATTCCTCATATCTAAGCCCCAAGTTTCAATCAAACAAAACTCCTCTTACAACCTTTCGGCCAAGGCAACCATAAACACATACAACTTTCAACTTCACTTCTCCAACGAATACAATCAACACTTCAAGAACTTCAAATCAACCAAGACAATACAATACAAAATCGGCAAAACCCAAATGCACAAGTTCCACCGAAATTGAAAGGAATTGGAATTGAGAAATAAAGTAACTTACTTTGATAGGTTAGCCAATGATCATTCAAGCTTAAAGGGATTCCCACCAACTTGAAATCATCCACCACCAAGCTTAGACCGAAACTTGGATAAAGGAAAATGCAAAGAAGAATTTATCTCCTTGAAATCGCTATTCATCATATATTTGTTCTAGCCTTTACAAAATAAGAGAATGGTCTTTAAATAGACATTACAAGACAAGTGGCGTCACCCTAGAATTTCCTACATAAATATTACATTTAAATTATAACTAATTTAAATAAATATTACACAAATAAAAAAGGAGAGTCATACCCATTTAATGCAAGCTTAACAACTATCTTACACTTTTTAATGCAAGCTTAACAACTATCTTACACTTTCCTTAAATCAAGGATTCTTGTCTTTAATTGTCTTTAGTTTGAATTGATTTTCTCTTCCAGAATCAAATGACATTCTTTACTTGGGCCGAAAATACTCCTCCACACTTGAAGCTCAGGAATTGGACCAAAAGAATGGGCTTTAACAACATCTTGGATCTTTAATATTCCTTGGACAAGCTTGTAGATGTCTTTACAACTTTGAAAACTTGGGTTTCTTGGCTTTTCATAAGAGAACCTTTTGGACCACCATGGACTTTAATGGTATATCAAATAACTGTTAAGTTGGAACTTTTTGTTTTTAATATTCTTTGTTTTTAAATGTTGGATGGAATATTGTAGTTTCTAATATACATTTTGTTTTCTTTGTGATTAGGTTTGTAATTGAAAGTTGTGTTTGCAGATTTTTCTTCTAGATGATTTAATAAGTATTTTGGGGAGTTGGGGATTTGAGAGTCAATGAGTATTTTGGGGAGTTGGGGATTTGAGAGTCTTCTTCAAGAAATTGAACATAAATATTCAACAAGTATTGTATGTGTTTTTTATTTATTTATTTAAGTTGATTAGTTTTTTAGAATTTTAATGTGTTTATGTTGACTGAGTGAGGAAACTAAGAAAAGAGTTGGTGAGTTTCACTTGATTTTGTATTTAAGAATATGTTAAAAACGGGTGACATGCGGATCCATCTATACCCGCATGACTGGGTATGGGTGGTGTATTTCCTTATCCATTCACAATTTTTATCCATACCCACCCGCTTTTTTGTGAGGTCTAGTATTAACCCGGTTGAAATGATGAAATGGCACCAAAGGTTTACTGTAATATTTTTTGCAATGTTTAATCTTATGACTTTTGCAAATTAATGCTAGAAGAAAAGTAATATTAAAAACATAATCAAGTATTAATTTGTTAATTTGTTGTATATACTAGAGTTTATTAGAGTTACGAAGATAAATCAAATAAAACCTTTCATCTCTTAATTTCTTTACTAAATTATCTGATTATTTATAAATTTATTTGAAAATTACATTAGTTAAATTAATACATCCATTCCAAAGCCAACGAAAATAACCAAATTACCTAACCCAATGGGATTTTATGCATCTCCACTCCTAAATTGTTGAAGTTAATCAATCAAAACACAGTTCATAAGTAAATATTATGTCTATCAAAATCTTATGCTAATTTGTACCACCTTTTCTTCTTTAAATGAGGCAATAAAACACATGTTAAATATTAAGAGAAATAATTAAGTTCGTCTGAAACACACAAAACCGATAAAGATTAAGATATAAGAGCACAATTGAAAGTAAACTAAAGGCAATAAAACAAGAAAAACTGCCTGAAAAGCTAAAAGATACAACAGTCTTATTAATAGAAACTTAAAGAGGTGTGAAGGAATGGCTTCAGTTACAGCTTTCTATATTTTCAGGATATGGGCTGGTGTGGGCTGGTATTACCGGCTTCTAGCTTAGAAGATTCATCGATTCTCCTATTATCATCAACATCCAGCACATCATCCATCATGTCATCCTCCCCGACATTGATATCTTCCACATCTTCATCTTCATTATTGCTACTACCCGGAATCTTTCTTGACTTAGGACCATGCTCAAGCCTATGAGTGTCCAATTCTTTGTCCATTGTTTCCTGTAAGTTCAACATATCATTGTCTGCTTTCCTAGCTTTTCTCGCATTTTGCCACCTCTCCAGTTCCTTCTCAACATTTGCAACATACTGTTCGGAGATTTGCTTCTGATATTCGGATAGCTCTTCTCTCCTAGAAGCTTTCCACTCTGAAAATTCCTGGAAATTTACAGGCATTGATGAATCGAATATGTGAGATTTTCCCTATAAATCTAAATGCAATGATTAATGTTCAGGTTATAATCCCAAATGTCCGTTAAATTATACCTCTACTTGGAAATTCAATACAGCTGTTATAGTGCCTAAATCATAACAGAGTATTATAAACATTGTTTTCAAAATAACAAGACAGCAGGAAGTGGTGGATGAGATCCAACTCTTCTAAACTTTGCTCCCCATATAGTAAAGCACAAGAACATTTTGAAATTCAGTTGTAGTGCCTAAATCCGTCAATAAATACATCTCCTAAGCTTCCTACTCACACTAAGAGAAATAGGCTAAAGTGTGATGTGCAGAAGATGATTGTTGTAATTCTCAATGGCAGAAAAATGAGACACAACTGCCTATCTTCCCCAAACAATTGATTTTGCAGGGAACTCTTTCAGAAACAGAGTGCAATGATTGTAGCACAATGCTGATACACACATCCCTGCCGTTCTATAAAGCTGTGATTGTAAAAATAATCATACAGTTTCTTTGATACTTTTCTTTCTTTTTTGGTTAAAAAAATATATATATAAAGACGCCATCTTTCATAACATTCAGCCTCTATTGGTGAACATCAGCCACATACTAGGAAAAAAAAATGAATTGGAAGGAAAGTCACCTGTTCCCTAAGCTGCTTAAGTAAGGTTGCATCTTCATCCAGCGGTTTGGCAGGTAAATAATAAATTGGAGGCTCCGTCTTGGTCCTGAAAATCAAAATCCACAAGAAATCAAAACTTAGATCATAAAATTAAAATATAATTTAGAAAAAAAACTCTGAACTTCTGCAGGAAGCATTCACTGATTTAGTAGCTTCAACACTACTGTACACATGAACAGAAACTTATCTTTGTCTCAATAAAATTGTGAATATGGACACTTTTGGACCAAAATTAAAAATAACCTGCAGCAAAAATGAATCCACAGAAAGATTCGAGTCAGAATGTGAATAATGACATGAAAATATTAAAGCTTGTTTGATTTGTGATCTGAAAGTAATTTTAAAAACACTAAGATACAATTCAAAAATACAAGTTTTATCTAAATATTTAAAATATCTGAAAACATTTCTGATATAATTTTCAAAAACTATTTTCATGGCTAAAAACGATGATAAACAAAGGAAATGATTTTTATTTGTTTTCTAATATTACACTTTATTTTAAGATTGTATCTCAAAACTATTTTTGTAAACATTTCAACAGAACACATTTTCTCAAAATTTCTAGTTTCACTCATCTTAAAATACAATGGATTGCATTTAAATTCTAAACCAATACACCCTTAATATTTATAGTCAAATAAATGAATACCTTATAAAATTGCTAAGCTTTTTATGGTGCTCACTCCACTGAAGAAATAGCAATTCCAACTTCTTCTCTTCCGCCTTGGCTGCAACACGAGCCCTAAGAGTCTGATGCAGAAACGTGAAAAACAAATAGTAAGAAAGATTCACTTGCTTTATTTTTTATTTAAAAGATTCACTTTCTTTAGCAAACAGAAAAAATGAATCCATTTAAGGCTTCTTTAATATAAATAATAGTAGTATAATTCGAAACTAACCAGATCTCTCCTCCTCTTTTCTGCAATTTGCTCACGCTCTTGTAGCCTCAGCCTTTCACTTTCTTCACGTGCTCTTTGCTCAGCCTAAGAAAGTTCAGACAAATCAAGTGGTTTCACTTTGAACCTCTAGGTTTCCAACAACTTAAAAGAAGATACTAAGACACTCTTGACCATTATTCAAAATTAGCATGAACAATAATGTATCAACTTACTACACGTCCAACAGAAATGAAGAAAGCAAAACTGGTTATACTTCATTTTTTTGGTGCCCAAATAATTTTTAAATCCTTACAAAACCTCTAAGAAAATTCTCACCAAGTAATTGCTACTTTCATTTGAATGAAGATATAGGGTAGGGTACACTTACTCTTTGCAAAGCATTTGACCTCTGCCTGTATGCCTCTGTTCCTGAAAGCTGCATATCTTCTTTCCTGAATTTCTGGCAGAAATAAAAAAAAAAAAAGTGACTATAATATCAGCAGGAATAAAACTACAAACAAAAAGATAGCATTTACTTTAGCACTAAACTTTAAATATATTTCCATAGAAAAATAAAATCTAGTAGAAGCTTTTTATGGGCTGTTTATTTATGTTTTCATCATATGTTTCCTGTTTTAAAAATGCAAAAAATAAAAATAAAAATAAAAGAAATTTTCAATAATTTTATTTGGAAATTATTCATTCTCAGTTTGCATAACAGATCATTAAGGAAAAAAAAATGGAATAAATTTACTGAACAGGCCCTTAAGAACTTAATTAAGAATTTGCACCATTTCTGTACAGACCCTTGGCAAGTTCTTTCTTGGACTCCCTTTTCATGTTTCTCTTTCACTAATTTTTTATGTTTAATATATCATTTTCTTCATTTCATGGGATAAAAAAATCGATTGATTTTTATCCAAGTTTATGTCTCCTCCCTTCATAACAAAAATTTAACCATTAAAAAGCACTAGTTAGTGAATTCTACAAAATACTTAACAAATTGTCCGACTTGAAAAATCCTAGAAGAGCCTAAAGAAAGAAAGACATTTCTCAATAGATCAACAAAATATACATCTAACAAAAACAGAATTCCTCCTGTTGAGGTCAAAGTGCTCTTAAGAGAAAAAGAAGTGCAATATCACCATCAATTGTATATATATATATACTTCACCATGTCCTTAGATGATAGACTCTTCACTTTAGTTGGGAGTAAATATGTTGAATAACATCAAAAATGCTAATGGTATGGTTGTTGCATGCTCCACTTTGATGGAACATCATCACTTGTGCTGCACTTTAATATAACATCTTCACTTTTCTCAAGAGTATCTATTTTGGATAGTGTCTTACTCAACATTGGAGCAGTGGTTGATGTAACTTTGACTGTGTATATGAATTTGAATTATGCTCCAAACAATATGAGTTCCTTTATACTTCCAATTCTCAGATTAAACCTATTTATCTCACTAATTAGGTCTTTTTATTAACATTTTCAGTTATAGCTCTAATTTCCCATCTATCAGTAACTTTTTCAATTGCTGTAGCAATTTGCACATTATAATGTGTACCACTTCTAAAAGTAAACGAGAGACCAATATAGGTACATGTAATAGCACCATCCAATCATCCAAAAGAATTCATAAAAGACTAATGATTATTAGAATGGGCAGCATGAAGCCAATAAGATTGATAGGACTATGGTACTAAAAATCTGACAAAGCATGAATTATTGGGCTGAATTATTGCCATATTGGTTCAAGGACTATAGTATTTAGAAACCAACTATTATTTTCTTTCAGTTTTTCAGACATTTCTAGTTGTACATCGTTTTTGAAAAGATAAAAAAACATTCACGTGATTTTAACATAAGGGAAAGAGGAATAGAATGATCTTTTCCAATAAATAACTTGAACCTGATATTTCCTAGCAGACTCCATGTTAAAGTAAATCTAGCTTCAATAAAGAAGGAACAAGCTCAAGCAAATGTTAGCACATACCTCCAAAGTCCCCAAAAGTTGTCCCAGCATTCTCTTATTTCTATTAACCAAGCTTGGATCCTCATCTTTTGGCAAAACCCTAGGAACATGCTCCATTACTGGCATTGAATTATCCTATAAAGAAAACAAAAATCAGAAGCATTAAAACATATAGTTTTAGATAAACAATTTTCAACAAAGCAAGAGACAATATCAAATTACCACCTTTGCAACTTTCTGGTGTCCGTCCCTTCTGAACCAGTCCCCATGCTGCAAATCAGAAGGCTTCCTATCACTCTGATTAGCTGCACCAGTTCCTTCTTGACCAGCATCCTTCATTGCCCCTGCATGCTCGATGATCTCTCCATCCTCCAACTTCATAACCAAATAAAACATGGTACAATTAACGTCGAATTCTAAATTTGCCAATGTAAATAAGAAATTTTTTTTAAAAAAAATGAAACAAAGATTTGCATTTAGTTAACCAAACAATCATAATTTTCTGTATTTCTAGGCCAAATACCAATCAGTCGCAAAAATACAATTTCGTATGAATTTAGCTGTTGATCCTTTTTCTCCGCTCTAAATTCTCAACTAAAAAAGAAAACAATATCTGAAGAAAAGTCCACCTTTAATTCTTGTACAAACCGAAACTTTCAACAAAATTAACAACCGAGCAAATCAATTTGTCGAGAAAATTACAATTTTGTATAAATTTAACTGTTGTTCCTTCTGCTTCACTCTAAAATCTCAACAAGCAAACATTGTCCGAAGAAAAATCCACCTCTAATTCTTGCGTAAACCAAAACTTTAAATAAAATTAACAACAAAGCAAATGTTTGAATTGAAGAAATGCGCAACATAATAAGAATTGTGCTAGGCATAACCTTAACAACGGCCGACAAGAGTCTCCTTTTAGCCGGAGGTTGATCTTCAACGTCAGTCCTATCAGCCTGAAACCAACTCATCCTCATCAACATAACACATTCTTAACACATGTACATAAAAGAAAAGCAAATTCAAGTAATTACCAGTCGAACAAAGCCACGCTGGCGGGCTCCATTGGCGGCTAAGTTTCGAGGGCCGGCACCAAACAAGGCTCCTCTACGTAGTCCTCTCGGGTCCCGAAGCCTCTCAGTAATCTGTTACAAATTCAACCAAAATAAAATTAAAAAATAAAATTAAAACGATAAATTAACAGGTAAAAGAAACGAAGAAGACCTCTCGCTGCTGGCGATGGAGCTCGTCGATCTCTCGCTGGAGCTCTTCGGCACTTTTCTGATTCTCCACTGCTGTGCTTCCCATTTAGGGTTTCTGTTCTTGCTTTTACTGTAAGTTTTACTTCAATTCAACGAACAAAACAGACCTTCTGTGAAACCCTTTTTTGCTGGTAGTGTTTCTGTTGCTCGAGAAAGGAGAAAACTGAGGCTTTAACGGTGGGTAGGATTTAATTGGGCTGAGCCCGACAAAAAAAGATAGGCCCATGCGCTCAATAATGGTGGCTATTACTTTAAATTCATCAAATAAAATTAAACACATATTCTATTCCAATATTAGCCTTGTCGCCTTTCTCTTTTATCTTAACCTTAATACAAATCTCTAAAACTCTATATAACATTCACAATTTGACCCTCAATCTTTCTTCTCCTCCAAACTGCTACATCATCCACTTCAAAAATCTAAAACCCGAATTCTAAATATCAGGAAAGTTTTCTTATTCTAAAAAATGACAAATGAGCAATGAAGAAGCACACAATATAAACCCAGGTTGCAAAAGAAGCCAACCATAATATATCATTATGAAAATTATTTAAAAAGTGTTGTGCAAAAAAGACCGTTCGCCCGGACTCAGCTGAATCCTGAGGTAGAACCTCACGAAATGCGAACAGTGCACCCAAACAATGAGTTAGGTCACCACTTCTCAGACAAGCTTGAGTCATACGAATCGCTGAACAACCCACTAGATTGTGTCATCGTCTGACAAAATCATATTCACCCACATGCATCTCATGCATCCCTAGGCAACATCTTTGATTAACGGATGAGCCAACACCACGTGCCCACCATGCAATAACCCGTCTAATCACCATCTTCATTGAAGAAAGGCGTGACATAGGTATAACGTCAGGAGAGGTCACCCGCTATCATTCCACTACGACTCTATTGTCACCTCACTACAACATAGGTGCTCGGAAAACCATCATTTAGCTATGACATTGCTCCTAACGCATCCCAAAATCATAGCCCCTCTCTTATCACATATAAATATAAGCAAAACTAGAAAAAAAAAAAAAAAAAAAAAAAAAAAAAAAAGGGCTTCCAAAAAACTGGGAAAAAGAGGGAATACGGAAGGGTTAGCACCATTATTTTCTGGCCAACCAGTATTGTATTTTTCATTGTTACTTCGATCCTTTTTAAGAACATAACAGTGAATGTAGGCTCGAACCCAAGCTCGACCGAACCACTTTAAAATCCTTGCTTCTACTACCCTTTCAAATTTATGTTTGCTACGAGTCTAGAGTATATTTCACATCTCTCACCCTTTGTTGGCTTTCATAAGTCACGCACCCATCTTGCTCATTTCCGACGCAGTCAACCGTGTATCTCTGGTTGGTGTGGATTTTTGCATCAACATTTTGGTGCTAGAATGAAGGCCTTCCCCTTGTTGGCTTTCATAAGTCACACACATGATGAGAATTTATAAATCCCGACCTCATGTGACATCGTCTCAACATCGACCTTGAATCTCCACCCATTCGCCAGAAAAGAAGAGCCATGAATGCGGAGCGATCTAGAGCACTTAAAAAGGAGGTCGACAAACTCCTCGAGATAAAGTTCATTAAGGAAGTAAAATATCCTGATTGGTTAGCAAATCTTGTACTCGTCAAGAAGGCAAATGGCTAGTGGAGAACTTCTATTGACTTCACCGATTTGAACAAGGCGTGGCCCAAGGATAGTTTCCTCTTCCCTGAATTGATCAACTGGTGGACACAACTTCAGGAAATGCCTTTCTCAATTTCATGGACGCCTATTTGGGGTATAATCAAATCCCGATGTACATGCCTGACAAGAAGCATACCTCGTTCATCATAGACAGAGGAATCTATTGCTACAGGGTCATGCCATTCAGTTTCAAAAACGTCGGAGCCACCTATTAGTGGCTTGTAAATAAAATGTTCGTCGATCTCATCGGTAAAACGATGGAAGTCTACATTGACAGCATGCTGGTAAAGTCAAAAAATGCCGACAATCATGTTAAGCAACTCGGGGAGATGTTTGACATCCTGGAGAGATATTGGATGAAGCTCAACCCTCTGAAGTGTGCCTTTGGAATTAGTTCAGGAAAATTCCTAGGTTTCATGGTAAACCAGTGTAGAATTGAAGCAAACCCGGAGAAAATCCAAGCGTTACTATATGAAAAGCCCACCAAGCTGAAACAGGTGCAAAGCCTAATGGGGCGAGTAGCCGCTGTAAGGTTTAATATAAGTGAAAAACGCAATGGAATAGTCTTTTGAAATTTTATTAAACCTTAATCCCATGATTCGAGTATTGATTTAATTATTTTCATGATTAATTCACATGCAAGGTTGTGAATTACTTACTTTTGTTTGGAGACTCCTGCACTTCAATATTTCATAACTGTTCATGGGAACTATTTACGGCACTGTTCACGAGAATTGTTCATAGGAACTATTCATAGGAACTGTTCACTGAAGATTCTTCGCTACTCGATTCAAGTGTTGAATCGTGCTTTAGTATCCACAAGGGGAGTTTTGTAGATTAACCAAAGAAAATCCCAATAGCTAGAAAGGGAGTGGATGGCGTGTAATACCTCTTTTCTTACTAGCTACTAGATAGGAAATAATGTAAATATACCACTTATATATATAT
>WYDK02000051.1:3056345-3067412 GCA_009867345.2 Toxicodendron radicans
CATTTGAATCTCCATTTTTTCTTCTAATTCCTTGTGAAAAGACCATTTTACCCTTGTTGAAGTTTTAGTCTATTTTCCCACAATTTCTTTTAAGGCCTTTTCATATGAGTTACTCTAAGCGTATGGGAATGTAAAATGCATAGTTTTACATACCTTGACTCGGGTATTACAGTTAGAAATTGGGCGGGAGTCAATTCTGGTCGTCCCTTTGGCGAGTAATCTCAGTCCTTTATTCATCTAGCGATCTGGTCCGTTCAAGGAGAACACGTGGCGACGATCTGAGAGAAGCATGTAACCATCGAACTAAGCCATCATTATCATTGACACATGATAGGCTAATTACGCACGTGGCCAGCTATAAAGGCGAGACATGCGTCAGACAATAATTGACGTAAACAATGGCATTAATGCCTGATATGCCAGCTTGACAGTTGTAGGAATTTGGCTATTCAAATTCTGAGAATAGAACGAAATTTCTAAGTAAGAGCCAACAAAATCAAGAACTTTAGTTTTTTAAGCTCGACACGACCTCCAAACATTGGGGGGCAGATGTTGTACGAGGAAAAAACTATTGAATAAGAATTACAGTGGACATAGGTATTCAGATTATAAGTCGAACCACTTTAATTGTTCTTTCGTATATGTGTCATTATTTCTTTTCTCTTTGTTGATTATTCATAATCACGCCCACATCCGTTCTGATTCCATCAAGGTCAATCGGATTTCTCTGCTTGGTGCTGTTTTCCATATCGACACTCCTAATTTTTGTACCCTTGGACATGTCCAAGGTAACTAAGTGGGTTGTTTCTCCCACTTTTTTGTTTATTCTCTTTTTTATTAATATATTTACTGAGGTTACCAAAAAAAAAAATCGATTTTGATCATAGTCAAATTAATGATTTAACTACCTTTGTTTTTTCTTAAGTGGGACAGAGTTTTTTATAAAGAAAAAATAATGCTATTTTTTTGTTCACAATTCTATTAGATTTATTAGTTTTTTTATTTTTTATGTTTCAATAAATACTTTTATATGGGTATTATAAATGCGTTTATATCATACCATATTGAATTTATGGCAATAATAGTATGATGGTGATCAAAGTTGTGAAATATGATAATTACATAACGGGTATGGAAATAGAAAATTAATGTAAAACATTTAATAGAATTTTATTTCCCATTCCAAAGCAAAAACAGAAAAAAAAATTTGGTTGGACTAATCATTTAACTGCAAATTAAATTTTTTTTATTTTAATTATTTAAATTGATATATAGTTACTTCAGTTTAATTGATCATCAAAAATATTTTGATTATTTAATTAAAAATTAAATTATTTAATTGAAGTTTTACCTGGTATTGTAAATCAAGTGAAACAGCTTGTTAAATGGGCTTGGGCCTAGACTTGGACTGGTCATAGAGGACCCTGGGTAAAATGGGCCTTAACTAACATTATTGAGCCCACACAAACTTTCTACATCAAATATTTCCCACAGAGTATTTTAGGGAAAGAGTTTATCCTTTTTTTTTTTTCTGTTTTCACAATTTTAACCTTAATTCAAATTATTAAAAATGATATAATAATTTTTAAATATATTCAAACTCTATTTTAAAATTTTCTTTTAAATTTTACTTTAATTCTTAATCATAAAACTCTACCCTAAACTCTTTGTTTGATAAAAATATATTACTAAAGTTATGAAAAAAAATAATCACAGTTGAATCTAAATGTGAAGAAGAAAAAATGAATTTCGAATTTAAAATTGAAAAAATTGGATATAAATAAAAGACCTAATTAAGAAATAAGGGAAACACTAATTAAGTTTTGAAATTGAGAGAAAAGTAGTATAAAGAAAAATCCCTTATTAAATTGATGTTGGAAAAAAGAGATAAAACAAAAACCCTAATTAAACAAAGTTATTTTCGATATCATATATGGTTTAAAGAGAATTTTTATAAATATAATAAAATATGTTTAACAATGGAGACTATTGATCAATTCCCTTATTTTATTTATCTAAACATTGTAAAAATTTCATTAGATATTCTTAGATTTGTTAACTGTTTAAAACTATCAAAATATCCAAATGAAAAGACATACCATTGATATTCTCAAACCCTTTACTAAAAAAAATAACATAAATTGGGTGATGGTATCAATTGTCTATAAAAGAATATTAGCATTATTTTTCCAAATATAAACATGAAAAAAAAAACTAAACATTTCTTTTCTTTTTCGGTCTACCAACAGTATAATATATATATTAGCTTTATATATATTGAATTGTGCCCCCTCACAGAAAAAACTCAGAAGAGAAACCCCAAATTTCTATTACTATTTATCCTCAACACCAAAACAAAACCTATTTCTATCCCCTCTTCTGCAAACCTTTGTACCTGTTTAAAAGAAATTAAAGAACCAAGAAAACAAACCATATTTTCTTTCTTTCAATTCAAACAACTTCTTGGTGAGTAAAAGCTCAGGCATGTGACACAAAGCACCGCCACTGCATCTATCCTGTGGGTTTAATGGCATGATTGGCCAATATTCCATGGAGAAGCTTCGAGGACGGTCTCAATTTCATGTACTGAGACCAAACAACAAAAACAATTCAAAGTTACACCTACCTGCTTGCTTTTACAAGATGTGTATGACAATATACCCACCAAAGAGCACAAGTTGATAAAAAGAAGAAGAAATATTACCTCCTTAACAAAAGCGCTTATCTCCTCCTCGGTAAGGCCTTCATCTTCACCAGCATTTTCCTCCCAACCAAGTGATCGCAAAAAGGCAGCCTCTTCTTCATCAGGATCAAGGACCATATCAGGGCTCAAATGTTTCTCTCCATTGCCAAGACATACCTGAGATCCACCATAAGCATCACCATTGTGGGTTATTCCACCACTATAGTCGGTTGACAATGGGGAAGAATCTGATGATGGGGCATCTCCAACCTGCACAGGAACAGATTCACCAGTGTCTTCTGTGACAATTTCACCAGATTTTTCCGACACAGATGAAGAATCTGGGACAGCAGAAGTAGAGTTTGTAGAAGATTTCTTCTTCAAGAGGTTGAAAAAATCATTCCTGCTCTGAGCTTGAGACATTGGTCTCTTCTCAATGGTTACACGGAGAGGACCAGGACTGCGTTCGGCACTGCTTTTTGGGCTGTTGCCTGAGCTCCTGAAGGGAACAGAACCAGAGGGCGATGAAGTGCCATGTGGACTAATCACTACTTTGCTTATGTTAGTGGGACTTAAACTATCCTTTGTGGTTGAAGAGACACTGTTCACTTCACGAGATGGTTTCAAGACATGAAGCCTGGCCTCGTTAAATGTTTTTGGACTATCAGATCTTACAGGCCCCCCACGAATGTGATTGACAGTGTGCAATGAATGCTGCTGCTGTGGCACGACCTTGGCTTTTGATTTCTCGGAAGGGCTGACCACCTAAAGAGAAAAATTAAACAATAAGTCAACTAGCCAAATTTCTAATACACACACATGAACAAAAATTAAAAGTTAATAAAACTCACTCATGAGAACACGTATTTAAAATCATTCATTTTGCTCTGTAGCCAAGTCTAATTAATACTATCAAACTGCATAAAACAAGTGCTTCAACTAAAAAATGGAAAATGACTAAACACTTATACTATTTCAAAATGAGTCATTCAAATAATATTTAATAAAAGAACATAATTTATGGTGATCACCATTATCTGGTAAAAAATTTCCAGGAAAATAATTTTAAAATATGATATGGAAAGCTACTTTCTGTCTTGTAGCAAAACCCAAGTTCACTATCGTCATAGCACCTTCAACCTTACTCATAGAGCTCCAAACCGATTATGTTATAGATTTAGCTACCTCACAATGAAGAAATAGGTGATAAGAAGTTTCTTCATCTTCTGACATGGAAGAAGATCTTCTACCGGATAAGGACAAATAGAAGCCAATCATAAACTTCCATGTCACCTTTCTTCTTCTTCTTCTTCTTAATTTTTTTATTAAATTCAAAGGGCAGTAGGGGAGGCAATTCAACACCAGCAATACTTAAGAGAGATTCTACAAGACTAAAACTTAACAAGAAGACAGTCCAAGTTGATAAACATGTAGAGAATCTAAGAAATCACAGCCTTAAGATCACCCATCAATTATACTTCCCTTCAAAAAACTGTATACTCCACTTAACAAAAATAGCACAAAAAGGAGCACTTTTACAGGCTAGCTGTTTAGATTATCCACGAGTCTGCAATTCCGAGTAACATTCTTGGCAGAACCAAAATCATGACCTATCTCTCTATCTCTCTCCAAGGAAGAGTCTTCAAACTCTGATTCCATAAATTAAAAAGAAACAAGTAATGTTCTAACACTAAGTTTTAACTAGATTCTCATTCTTCTCTTTGATTTGCCACCTGTATTAGTTAATGTAGGTTCATCTATTAACAAGTATATTGTCGAGAAATTGACAAACAACATATACTTTTCCTACATCATAGTAATCTAAACAAATATTGACTCTAATATCATACAAACTTCCAATTTCATCAAAAGTACTATCCTACTTCATCAGTTAACATGGTAAATGGTTTTGTAAATTAATTCAAGCACAACACCAGTATACCCATGCACTATGGATACACATGAAATATTTATATATTTAATAAAGTATGAATAATAGGAGTCATTCATTACTAAAGTTCTTAGTAAAAAAAATAGACAAACCAACTGCCTCCCCAACACTGATCAACAAATGCCATGCATTTAAAGACTGATAATTACCTTCACTGCTATTTTTTTATCACAATCCTTATTTCAGGTAGCACCATCTCCTCCGACTCTATGACCAAAAGGATAATTTCAAAATTGTTTAAGATCTAAATATCTTAATTTAACAAGTCACGGGTTTGTATATGGACATGCAGCGCAAGATGGAAAATAAACACTTGGAGCATTAACTATTTTCTCCCTTCTTCGCACAGAAAAGGGTCAATAAAATTAACACAATAATTTATGTAGCACCGGCACTTAAACATTAAAAAAATAATAGTTTTTAATTAAACCAAATTTATAAGCTAACATTACCAATAAAAACAAGCAATAATAACCTTATCAGATTAAAAAAAGAAATGATATATATTTTCAAAATTAGGAAAACACTTGTGAAATGTTTGTCAAAGCAAACTATTTCCCATGTAAATTTTCTAAGTAAAACCTAAAACACATGAAAGCCAACTAACAGGCATTTCCATCATAAGAATGAGAAAGAGATTCTTCCATGATGAAATAAAAAATAAACACCCACAAAACATGTGCATGGATCCAATTGCTGCAACAAAGTTATAAATTTGTGAAGAGATTTAAAACCCTTTTTCGCATCAATCTCATTACAACTTTACAACTTTGGTGCAGCAACTAGATCCACCGGGTGAGAAGCGGCTACTGCACTATGCCAGCCAGAGGCACGACCACCGCATTATGTGAGAGTGAGCGTGGGGGAAGGGGCCACCCACTTAATCAATTCTCACAGATGTCAACCACACAAATGCTTGCGCGCATGGCAGCCACACCATGCCTGGCCATGTTGAAGTGTAGGTTTATATTTAGGAATCAAAATGTACTCTTAACACCAGGATAAACCATCAGTTATCATGAAAGATGAAGCTACAATTAGCAAGAAGCTAATTGCCTTATTTGCAGGACCAGTGATTGGTCAACAACTTAGTATTCCAAAATAGCTAATGGAAACTGGTGTTAAATGAAAGTTAATTAAAAATATAAAATTGCTTATATTTGTTTGACAAAGGTAATCAATCTCCAGAATAAATCATCACTTCTACAAGATATTAAATTGTTTTGATATTGAGAAACAACTGACAATAAAGATTTCCCAATTGCAATTGACTAATTACACCATAATCTTTAGATTGAGACACAAAATAACTTGCGCTGAATCATACAAAACATAGGCACGAAGTAATGGCCATATAGGTGTTTTTTTGTATTTACCGTATCAGACATAAACAACATATAAAGTGAATAACAAGAAGCATATTCATTTATTAGTACGTTCCTTGATCAACTGGCAGACAACTTTGTTTATCCAAATAGGCATCACTGGTGAAGGACACTAGTATTGCACTTAACAATAGGCAGAGGTTTCCAAGCAAGATATAAAATTCACTGCCAACAGAATTTATTGAGCACACGAAGTGATCTCACAGCCATATTTTACAGTTATACACAAAACTTTTGAATGTTTAATAGCACTAAAAATGATGACGATGACAAAGAGAGTAATAAAAATAATGAAAACTATACAGGCCGGAAGGGTAGTAAGTATCAACCATTTGTGCCATTCACACTATCGGAAAAGAAGTATTAACAAATTCAGGATTCAAGATGTCTTGTCTACACCCTAACTCCACATACTATTTAAGGCTTACAAGAGGGAAACCTAAGAGGTAAAGGCAACTGTCAGCAATATTCTCCCCTAGAATAAATTATCCAGTGAATTCACTAAGTATGATTAAAGTACTCTCACTAAAATCCATCAAGAAGACCACCAAAAGTGCAACGGAAATCTTCAAAAATTTACAAGTAACAAAGTGGAAGACTACATATATAGCCTAAACCCGTGCATTTATAAATAATAAAAGACAGTTCAACTCTTACCAAAGTTTTAGGCATGGATGGAGTCATGGGAATTAGTTGCCTTGATTGCTTAATAGCCAACTCTTCAAGCCTCTGAGTTCCAACAGACAACTAGAAAACAACATGACAACATGTTAGCATGAATATATGTTCTAACAAATGCCTAAACATGCAGAAAGATATTTAAGTTACCTGGGAAAGTGTTTGAGCCCGAGGACCCTGAACCAATGTTTCAGCCATATTGAGTCCTGTTGAAGGGGCTGTAGCCACAGAAGCTAAGGTTACAGAAACATTTTGCTGTGTAGATGTAATACTATTGCTTCCTTTAATCACTGGTACCTCTGCTAGTGCAGAAGTCCAGACATCACCTCCGATAGTCTGTGCCGTCTGAATGGCAGTACTCAACCCAGGAGATGAGACTCTTCCAATTTCTAAGCCACCTTGTCTTTCTTCAACTCCAAGTGAGGGGAAGTCCCATTCAAATGCAGTTTTCTCCACATTGCTAACAACACTACTGCGGTTAAATAAGCCATTGCCATTGTTGCAACTGCTTCTATTGGAATTGGTCAAGTCACCTGCTACCTTCCTTAGCCACATATCACCCTGTTTTCCAGTAACCATAGACTGAGAACGTTGTAATTTTTCTTTCTCAAACCTACTTGATAAAATGCTACCCAGTGGATCAGGAAGTTCATAGTGTCGTCGATCCCCCAAACCTGATTTATCTGTATCACGGTGATTGTTAATGTCCTTCTCCCAATCACTATCTCGGTAACTTCTACCAAAACTACTATACGATCGCAGATGAGTAGAACTGCTACTACTAGTACTCCGGCGAAAATAAGAAGCAGACCTATCAGAAGCAACTGTGGGGCCTATATTGTAATCATTGCTCAGAGATGACTTATTCCTTGCATGTTTCAACAAAAAATGATCGTCTATGATAAAGAAATATCGTTAGGATATTTATCTGAATGTCAATCAGAAAGCTCAAATTTATTCCATTTGACAGCTAAAATGTATGCGAAATGTAATGGAAAAATTGAATTTATATTTTGTTTTCACTTCTAGAAACATTATAACCATAACATAACATAAACATAACAGAGAAAATCAAGATTGTATCTCAGAGGAACTTTCTCCAAAAAAATAAATTTAGAAGCACGTTATTACTAAAAAAAACAATTTTTTTCCAAGAATAGTACTAAATTTACCACAAAAACAACAAAATGTGGCTTTAACACAGTTTATGACAAGTTCTTGAATGACCTTATCTCTATTTGTAGAAATTTTGCAAGAAAGTCAATACTCTGCACATTTTGAGAATTTCAATGGGACATATGGACATTAAAACAATCAAAGGAAAATTTTATTCCTCTCACATGGCACGCGGTAAATTAAGCATCTACATAATGACACTCGCAGAATTCGAGATACTGTTTTAATAAACATCAATAAAACCCCTTAAGGCTGGCAACAGCCTTAACAAGACACCTGTAAACCATAAAACATCAAATAGAGGTTCAAATTTTCATCAATCATTTCCATCCCAAACTTCAACCGCAGCCAAACATTAGGTAAGTAGTCCTATAGGTAAACTAAACAAGTTTACCTGAATATGAATTCTGTGACGCAAAATGGTGGCTTGCACTGCCACCACCAGTGACACTTCCGCTGCTTTTCAACCATTCCGGCACTAACGCAGGCTCACTTCTTTCCATCACGATTACTAAACATGATCACATAGAAGAAAACAAAAAACGAATTCTTCTTCCAAGTAAGCTCCTATATTCCCTCAAAAATCAGTTTCTTCAAAAACCCACCAAATTTCACCTCAACCACTCTCCCTTTCTTAAAAATCCCACTCACATCCACCCGCAAAATACAAAAACTATTTGGGTCAATAAAAATTTTTCAAACCATAATTTTCCAAAATGTTATGTACACTGAAAAAGTTAGGGTTTTCTATGTTCTCTCTGTACACCTTCACTTCTTAACCCAACAAATTCTTGAGCCAACAACAACTTCAATTAATCGATCAATCAATAAATCAATCAACCAACCAACCAGTTAGCCAAATCAATACCCAAAAACTAGAGCATTCCTCTGAGTCATGTCAACAAAAAGAACTTGAATTCAAAAGGGCTTCTCCAGAAAGCAATTTCGTTAAAAAAAAATGAATTCTATTAGAAATGCTAATTCGAGGGTTCTTCAGCAAACAATGAAGACCCACATCCCTGCCAAACCAAACCAATATTGTCTCAGAACACTCTCACCCTTACCCTTTCAATAATGAAGAACATAAAAATGCAATGCTACGACAACAACACAAACCCATTCTGCCAAACAATCAAAAAACTCAAAACCTAAAAAAATTCTAACCCAAATCACTGAAACAAGAATCCCCAAAAATTATATTTCTTCAGAGAGAAAATTTGGATGATAATTTCAAGCAATTGCGGTAACTAACCCTCAACCGTTGGATTAGAACCAACCCAAACCCAATAAAAGAGATGAAAGGAAATCGTACGCCTGTCAACGCCGGGTATTTCAACCACTATGAACTGTAATTCAGCGCATAAAAATGAGCAAAAATTAAAATTGAATAAAAAGATAATAAACTAAGTGTTGAGGGAAACAATTACTGAGATAGCGGCGTTAAGAGGAAGATGAAGAGACGAGATATAAGGGAGTTTTATGGAAGAGAGGAGTAAGTATTTTGGTTTTGGTTTTGGTTTTCGTTAGTGTGTGGTTTTTCTTGTTTTCTTGGAGTAATAAGTGGGTTTGTTTTACAATCCAGTTTCTTTCTTTCCTTGCTGATTTGATTTGTGTTGTCTTTGAAAATCCCTAGTATGCGTATATGCATATACCAATACCACCCACCCACCATTAATGTGGGTTACATATATCTCGGGTCGGTTCGTATTTGCCTTTAGGCTCTGGCTCAGCCTTTGGGCTTGGCCCCCAAGCAGAGAAACATTTTGACCGGGATGTACTGATGGCAATAGGACGGGTTGGGTTGGGTTGGGGTGGGGTTAGATATTAAGAAATTCATGTTCACGCCCACCTCTTTAATGAATGTCGATGCAAAAATCTGAAAAAATCTACAATACTCAATTGACTTCGGTGGAATTAAGTAAGATGTGTATGAACCAAAAATCGTATTAGGTCTAACGAGGTCCAACAACGAAATAAACAAATTATGACCTAATGTCTTGGTCTAATTCCAATTGGGCTTCGCTTGAACCCATCTTGTGAATCAACCAACCCACCTTGTGAATCAACCATTCCTTGAGTTGAGTCTTCTAACTAATTAAGTTAAAATTGGACTTAGTCCATACATATCCCAAATAGGAATCATAATCCTATTTATTTTCTTGGTTTATACGAGAATCGGAATCTCACATAAACTAGTAGTATTGATCAGATAAAGGCAAGTCTCAAGACTTTCTTCCTAATCCAGATTCATTTCCTAAAAAGGACTTAGAGTTCCACTAGGACTCAAGCATCCCGAGTTCACTATATAAACAAGGGTATATAAACAAGGGTCGATCCCCTCATTATGCATTCAGAAATCACCAATAGTTATAGCTCCTAAATTCTTGCTTCTAAGAATCATTGTTTCCCCGTCGTAAAGCCTAGTTCCGACTAGCTTTACCGTCTTCCTCCTCCATTATCGCAAAGTTGTGCTCTGACAACTTTGCAATAGTCTAGCCCTAGCCATTTTCAGGTAATATCTTTCTGCTCTTAGCCCTCACTAAAATAGTCTCAACCCCACTGACTTGAGCGTCGGAGTGCCTATGACAAATACCACACTGGTGTCCCCTATGCCTTCACATTTGTGCTCTCTTTGCGTAGATCCATTCGGTTGTCAATGGCTCACTTCGTACAAGATTTGTCCCTTCCAAATCAATCGTAGATTTTACCATCTACAGTTTGGAACCCACTGTGGGGCCTTGATAATCATCCGCCTTATGACTTGCTCTGTTCGCTTTCATTCCATCCATTCATCTATCATAACTATTATACTTTGGATGATCAACATACATCCGGGTCTCACATCTCTGTTCGACCAAGGCAACTATTCAATACCCCTAATAATAGCACTCTTGCTACTAACTCCAGCATACACATGGCTCCAACCACTACGAACCCCATGATCGGACAGAGCCGAGCTGAGCCGTGTCTGTTCCTGTAATACCCGAGCCAAGGTACGTAAAACTATGCCTTTTACTTACCCATGCACTTAGAATAACCTATATGAAAAAACCCTTAGAAGAATTAATGTGAAAATAGACTAAATCTTCAATAAGGGTAAAATGGTCTTTTCACATAGAATTTGAAGAAAAAGTGGGGAATGAAATGAAAGTTTTTTAAGTATAAATTATGTTTATAACAAGGGCATTTGTGTA
>WYDK02000051.1:3067512-3085854 GCA_009867345.2 Toxicodendron radicans
ATCAAAATAATGATAACAATATGATAAAATTTAGTATATTGATTATTAAAATGTAAAATTTGTTTTAAAAAAAAAAAATTTATATAATTTTTTGTTGGATGAACAATGCTGCACTAATTTGATGCAAAGCTACAGTATTACACAAAATTTGATGCAATATTGTAGCTTTGCACCAAATTGGTGCATAAAATGGTGCTCTATTGGAGTCCATTTTTTGCACCATTTTGATGCAAAACACCAATTTAGTGTCTCCTTGGAGATGCCCTAATATAAGCTGTCACATAGGGGATAAGAAATGGGAACAAAGCAAGCATTATTCTAACAAATTATTATTTGATCGAGTACAACACATAAAAAGTTTTTCAAACCTGTTGCCAAGCTCTCTTGGCGCCCATAAATTTAAAATTCCCTCATTTTCACATTCTTCATTTCTTCTTCCACACTCTTCTTCTTCTCTCTTGTCCATGGCCTCTTCATCTTCAACTTCAACCGATTCTTCTCTCCTTTCCAAACTCGAATCCTGCAATTCAACAACTCCTATCTTCTCTCTCTTCTCCTCCTATCTCCGCCCCTTCTCAGATCTCAAAAATCGGCAAGACAAAACCCTAATTCGATCCCTCGCCAAGAAATTCCTCCCCTTCCTGAACAAATCCCTCTCTATTCTCCCCAAACGCCTCTCCAATGCCAATGCACACTCCAAAGACGAACAACTCGTGTCCGAGCTCGTCGATGTGTATAGGCTTTGCTTAAATTGCTTGGACTTGGTATCGTCGCAGCTGTCGTGCAAGGCTTACTCCATTCAGCTGCAGAGGTTGAGGTTCGTGCGCTGCTTGGAGGCCTTGGAGAAGTATGAGGACGCCGAGAGCGAGGGGGTTCGGGTTTTGGAGGAGCTTAGGAGTATGGATTTTGATGGAAAATCTTGTGATGCGGAGTTTGCGGTGGTGTTTGCGGAGGCTGTGGTGGTGATGGTTAAGTGTGCGGCGATGAGGCAGAGGAAGGATGGTGAAGTTTACAGGAGAGTGCTTGGGTTGGTGGAAGAGGCAAGGCATTGGTTCAGGTTATTATTTTTTGAAAAATAATGTTTTATTTTGTGTGTAGGTTGTGTGATTAGAAATGTTGGAACTGGAAGGAACTAAACTTGAAATTGTGTTTGTGTGTTTAGGAAAAGAAGAGTCGATGAAGGGGCTCTAGCTAGTATATATGTGGATTTTGTATATGCATTGAACCTGCATTAATCATTGTTGTTTGGGCTCACAATTTTTACTGTAGCCTTTCATGTTTTTGAGAGTGAATTGAAAATTGCTCTGTTAAGGTCCCGAAAGAAGTATTGTGTGATTAGAAATGTTGGAACTGGAAGGAGCTAAACTTGAAATTGTGTTTGTGTGTTTAAGAAAAGAAGAGTGGATGAAGGGGTTCTAGCTAGTATAGATGGCGATTTTGTATATACATTGAACCTGGATTAATTATTGTTGTTTGGGCTCACAATTTTTAATGTAGCCTTTCATGTTTTGAGAGTGAATTGAAAATTACTTCTGTTAAGGTCCCGAAAGAATTAATTTCGGTTTCAAAGTCATAATTGCTACTTGCCAAATTATATAAAAGTTGATGTTTACAAGTGTAAAAGGAATAATTTTGTTGTTAAGACTTCAAACTCAGATGATTAGTTGACTGATTGGTTTAATGAAATTTGAATTCTTCAGGGTATTAGATGCAAATGCATATGAGAAGTTGCATAGGGTACTCGTGTCTTATCTGGGTAAATGCACTCTTTTTTTGGTTGGAGAGCTAATGCATTTTCCTGGAAATTTCGTAAGTGAATTTTATTTGGCAACAATGAGTGAGTATGCAAAGGCATCAATGAAAAATCAAATATACAAGGTAATTAGTTTACTTCCCAGCTACAGTATTATATATATCTTTAGAAAATTGTGCAATTGATCTACCATGTGCAGTTCTCTCGCTGGGTATGCGGTTCTCTGTTTTCACTAAAGGAGAATAAGCACTCGGTTATCATCGAAATAATACTTTGTGTCTTGGATTCTGTTGCCTGTCAATGCAAGGTAAAGTGAAGCAGTCATATAACAAGAAGATTCATAAAAGTTAAGAAATTTGCTTAACTAATGCATCTGTTGTCATTTAAAGTAACTCTAAGCATTACTTCTTTTTATGATTTATCTTCAAAATACTTATGAATTCTATTCAATAATATGGTATGATATAGGTATAATGAACATGATAATTTACCCACTTTCTTGGTATTGCATGAATTTTAGCTGATCTTAAGTCTTATTTTGGTTATATGGAACTGAATTGCGAAAATGTTTCTCATTAGGGTTATAAATTAGAATGACACATTGTGGGTTCAGAGTTGTTCGTATGATTGAGGCTATAGGGAATACATTCTTTCAAGATCTAGGAGAAAATTTGCCCTTATTTAGTTATCTGCTTTGCATTTTAGTAAGACATCTAATGCTAATTGCTATATGAATTTGAATGAATAGCAAAAGATGTTTAAGGATATTGATGCTTGGATGATATCCTTACCTTCTTTGAATTATATCATCTTCTTCATTGCTCTCTTGTTATGTTAGATGTTTCATTCCTGAATAGTTTTTTATTCTAACCTTATGGTACTTTACTTTTCATTCTGATTGTATGGTCCTTCACTTTTTCATTCCTTAGGGTTTCTTCTTCATCAAGTTAACTTTATGACACATGAGAGAGCATGCTTTGGCCCTTTCATGTTATGGGTTTTAAGTTGGGACAATATGCTGGTTGCTATATTTTACTTGATGCAACATTATTAATTCAAATGCCAGAGTGATTGCAACATTAGTACTTAATTTTTGGCAGCTTGAATTAGGTAACAGTGGAATTGAGCTGGTTGAACTTGTATCGTATTGTGCCAACAAATGTCGTGCCACATGTACATTGTTCTGTGGTACTGTTGCAGGACGTTTAGATCACATAGCAGGTGACTTACCTCAGGTATCTTGTTCTGCTATTTATGGGTCTTATAGCATGGTATGTCATACCATTGTTTAGTGAAGATATTTCTGTATGTTAATTTTAAGTTAAACTCAATTGGCAGGTTATGACACCTGTTGATTTGATTTTGAGGCTTTATGCTGCTGGGTTGTACTTTACCAACTATGGTGTTAACTACACTGATGGTGATTTAACATCTTCCAGAGGTGCGAAAAAGGAGTTTGCAACCAGAAGTTTGCTTATTGATGGAGATAGACTACACAAATTGGCTACTTTGCTTGGTTCATTGGGCAGTTACTTTGCTGTTTGCTGCAAAGAGAATTGTGTGTCCTCTAGAATTGAATATGAGGGGTCTTTCAGTCAAATATGTTTGCAGACAAATTCTAATCATGAGGCGTCTATAACTTTGATGCAGAAAAATAGAGAGGATTATATGCTGTCTTACTTAAATGCATTGAAATTCTTGTGCCAGCCACTTGCTGAACTAATTAATTCAGAGAAAAAAGAGATAGTTTCTGAAATTGAAACTACTCCGGGTCATGAACAGCTCTGCAGTATTCAGGATGCATTTTATCAGCTTTCTGATGCTTTTCTTTTTTTGCACAGGCAAGTGAATTCTGATGTACCGTATCAACATTTGTTTGCTTTAATGGCTATAAATGGAGCTATTTGTGCACTAAAAGAGTTCTAGCGTTCTAGTGTGCGTTTAATTTTAAAACTTTGGTTTTCAAATGACAAAATAGGATGGTGATGGTCTGTAAAATGGATCTCAGTTTTGCCTTCTGAGTTAAATTTTACTACTTATACTAATCAACTACTGTTGATGCTAGGAATAATTTCCTATATTGATTTTTAATCTGTTACTCTTTTTAAGACCTATATTACAGAGTCTTGAAAGACTAGTTCTATAATATCTTTGCCAAAAAAAAAAAAAAAAAAAAAGAAGAAAAAGAGATAATGATATTACATGGTAGCAGTCTTGAGTATGAAATTATTCCAAGTTATGGATAATGCTGAAACTGGTGTAGGTTAATATTTGGAAATCAATACTTGAGATCTTTTGTCACATTCTGGAGTGTGTCTACAAATCTTGAAACTTTTTCTTATTTTTAAGTGCAGCTATACATCTGAAAGACACAAAGATGGATTTGGTGAAAACAAGACAGTACTTACTGTGGCTGTGGCTGCTTTTATTCTTTCAATCAGAACAAATTGTAAAATGAAGGTGGTGTTCTTACTCTGTGATACTAAGCTGGCTGAAATTTGGTCACTTGATGCAAACTTCGTTTTCGTAGTCATTGCAGGAATGATGTAGTATATATTCTTTCAAATTATTCATTAGCTTTTTTTTTTCTTTTCCAGAAGAGTTCTCGTCTAATTAAGAACATCATTGCCAGTGAATGGATTGAACCTCAAGGACTAAAATATGTTTATGTCTCTCTTTACAATATTGGTCTATCTCTATACAGAAATAAGCAAATGAAAGAGGTAACTTCCTGGAGCAATATGCTTTTGATTAGTATTCTTTATTATGTTAGTTTTTTACCCTCAAAATCATGATCTAGTTTACAAGAATGAAAAACAATATCACTTTATTGTAAGGTTAATTTGCAAAGTTTTTAACAGTCTCAGTTTGATGGCTTGTTATGAATGATTGTTTGTTTCAAGTTTGAACTATTTCACTTAGAAGTTATGTTGTTTTGGGATACAAAGAAGTGGTCATCATAGCAGCCTTTTTAAAAAAAAATTTTTATGCTTTACAGTTCTTTAGGTTTCTTTAGGTTCCTTATGTTTATTTTCTTAACATTGTTTGTGCATACAGTGAAATTTACTTTGGTTATTAGTCAGTAATACATTACTAATTTCAGAATTTTGTTTAGTATCCTTTTCTGAAACTGCTCATGCATTTGCTGTCTGCTGCCAGGATAGGGTACAAAATCAATTTGCTGGTCAATTGATAAATATAAGATCAACCTTAGTTGACTAGATTTAACCTCAACTCTTCTCAAAGGCTTCCAAATTTTTGATACTACATTATGAACATGTTAGTTAAGCCATGAAAGAGAATACAGTAATAGCAGTTCATGCCTCCTTGTGGCTTTGTAGGCTATTTTCACTGATCAAATTTTATTATTTTGATGCTCTTATAAATACATTTCTGGTCTTAGAAGTAGTGAATAGTATCAAAGAAGCAAAATTTTCTAGCCTACAGAAACTTAAAATTCCAGTCTACACTTTTCGACCACAATTAGTCCTGGTTTTGTGTTTACAATAGGCGTATGTGCGAATTTTAGTTGAATCTGGAACCTCTCACTTAGAAAAGTAAGATACAAAGGGATAATTTTTCAATTTTTTTTAATACATGTATGAATTAGAACAAGAAGAGAGATAGGAAAGATAGATCAATGTGAACATGGACAAAGAGGATGCAGTAGATTTGAGCCCTGAACCAGAGAATTAATTACTGACTTAGATTTATCGTCATTGAGATCCACATAGAGTATTGGGAAGAAGAGTTCATTCTTGATAAACATGCATGCACATATGTCCTGTCTTGTATAATCAACTTGAACAATAATATTCCTTGTAGTGTTTTTGCAATTAAGGCGTTTGGTTTGTATGAATCATGTGATCTGTCTTTGCAGGCTTCAAAGGCGTTCAAATTGTGTTGTAGAGCTTCATGGACTTGTGTAGTACTTCTATGCAAATTGTTTATACAGAAATCAGAGGGGTCCCTTAATGATCTGTCTGAAGGTGCTATTGTTGATTTTGTTAACGAGGCATGCACAAGAAGTGCTTTCTTTTTGGAGGTTCTCCATCAATCTGGTAGTCATAAGATGAAAAAAGTAATTGTTGAGAGTCTTGAAAATTGGTCTGTTGCTGGCAATTTGTTTAGAAAGCTGCCAGGTCCTATGCCTTTGGTGAAAAATTGGGTTAAGGTAACCTATGAGAAACCCTCCAAATATCTTCATTATATTTTCCTTTTATCTGTAGCCTAATTGTTGATTGATTTTCAGATAGCATGTAAACTTCGAGGGAATGTAGATATAGAGGATGTTGCTCCATCTTTATACAGTTTGCTGTCATCTTCTGGAATAGTGTCAGAGAAGACACTTGGCATTATTTTAGAGCAGGTTTGGTCCCTTTGTAGGATGTTTGTATATATTTCAGGAGTTTTTGTTATAATGCTTCTTTTTAGTTATTAATGTATGGTTTTTCTTTGTCCCTTTACCATAACCAATAGTTATTTACACTACATTTTTGTTCTCCAACTTTTTAGGAGCTTCATGCATATGAAGAATTGAATCCCTTGGGCCCAGAGTTGTGTCAGAGAAGGCAAATGAAAATTATTAGTATCCTTCTGCAAAACGTGTACAATACAGAACATAGTGGGTTACAGAAATCAAGAATTTTACTAAAAAAAGCAAGGACATTAAGGGCCATGGGAAGGGAAGGTTTGAAGGATTGTATTCAGTGCTTGTCAGAAGCAATATCGTTTATGGTGATCTACTTCATTTTCTTTCTCTTCACATTTTTACCCAACTGATACAATTTTTAGTCATGAATTCTTGTCCTTTTTAGAGTTGAATTTATGATTAAATTGAAATAGTCTCTTAAACAGAGTGACATGTATGAAGACATATGTAGATGTGGAGCTTTGCTTTGTCATTTGTTAGCTGTGGCATATTGCTTACGTGCTTTATGTACCCAAGAAGCTGAACCAAACTCTAAGGTATTAATGCATAAAAGGCTCATCTCCAGCATTGAGTAATTAATGCTTAATTGTTTTGTGTGCTCAGTTGGTACCCATGCATAAATTTGGATTTGAAGCATTTGTTTTCACTGAATTAATGCTTGGTTTTTGTTGTAAACAGCAAGTGATCAAAGATATTGATTCTGCCCTAAATCAATGGTTGAGCATATCCATTTGCTCTACTAGTGACGAGTGCAATATAGTCACAGAGAGTACAATGCTACTATTGTATAATGTAGTTGATCTTTTATCCGTGAAGGTATGCTTGTGAGCTGGTTGGATGCTGTTGGTTTGCAATGAAGCATAGTGTTCTTTATTTTTGACATTACCTTATCTTCTTTTGTATTATCAGGGTTGTATGAAATTTCACAATGTCTTATATAAACTGATGATTAGATTTTTAAAATGGAAGAATGTTCCATTGGAAAAGTGCTTGTCCATTTTGTGGGAAAGTAGAAGGCTTAGTCATGCTCTTTGCATTGCACCTGTAAATGAGGCGTTTCTCATGAACTTAGCAGAGCAATGTGGTGAAATTTCCAAGTCTATTGATTTTTGGATATGCTGTTTAAAGGAATCTCAACCATTGGTAGTTGGATTCCAACAAAGTCTCTCACTTTTATTTGCTGATATTCATCAAAGTACTAATCAACCATACATCACAATTGCTGATGTAAAAGAGGCTGCTGCTGATCTCATTTCAAGGGTAATATTTTCCTAATTAGCACCATTTACTTTTTAATCTTTTCTTTGTGGTATCTTATTGATGTAAAGTTTAAACATCCTTATAGGTTCCTCTACCCCCTCGTTCTGTTTTCCTTGTTGGATATCTCTACTATGACTTATGTGAAAGACTCACTGGAAAGGGACAACTGTTTGAGGTAACCAGCGTTGGATTTACTTTCAAATTTGTGTTACCTGAAGTTCTTTTCTTCCTAAAAAGATGTGCATGAGAGTGTGGTGAAAACTAATAGTCATTATATAATAATTCATCAAGTCTCTTGATGAACATTTACTTTGGTTCTCTATAGTAGTTGGCCATGTCCCAAAAGTACCCCAAAAATAAAAAAAACAATAAATTGACTCCTGACATCTATATCCTACTCAAACAGGAGAAACTAATCTGAATTACAATTAATCTAAAAATTAATAACAGGACATATCTCTAAATTCCAAGAACAATATATTGCATAAATTTACTAGTAAAATTTGGTCTTTTGATTCTGAATCATTTAGAGGGATCATGTATTCTTCTCCTGTAGTTTCTTTTGCCTTACAAATAAAGTAGAATAACAAGTTGGAACAGGTTTTGGGATCATGATTACCATGACAACAGTTTTTTTTTTCCTTTTTGGTTTTAAAATTTTGAGTTGTTTCAATTATTAAAATTTCCTGAAAGTTATATGATTGGTTTTGAATTCTTAGATATGTTTCCATCTTCAATTTCATAAGTTTTCACACGGAAACTTATTGGCATCATTATATTTATCACTTTTATTAACTTTTTAAAAAAAAAAAAAATGACTTTTCTAACAAATTTTACTTATAATTTAGGCTCTTTCATATGCCAAAGAGGCCCACCGACTTCGTACTCAACTTTTTCAAGAGAATTTTTCATATTCTAGTGACCGACAGGAGGTTGAAAAGCAGGAAGCAGGGGACCTCATGCAGAAGCTAACTTATGCTTTTAAAGATTTCCAAATAACCAGATCAATTACTAGTAAAGTTTGGTCTTTTGATGTTACTTCGTGGAATGTGGATGATTGTTATCTTAGTCCATGGAATGTCCTACAATGTTATCTTGAAAGCACTCTCCAGGTTTGGCTTGTTTTCTTTGGTTCATCAATGTTCTAATTTGTACTCCGCCTTCTTTATTTTTAATATTATGAGTTGGTTCTTTGTCCTTCCACAAACAGGTTGGAATTATCCATGAATTAGTTGGAAATGGCATTGAGGCTGAAAGCTTCTTACTGTTGGGAAAAAGCATCTCCTGCTTACAAAGCTTGCCACTATTTATAGTTGCCTTTTCATCCGTCCTGGGTATGGAATTTAACTTGTATAAGTCCTTATTTATAAATGCTTATCTGACTATTTTTTATTCTCTAAGAAATACATTTGTTAGCTTACTTTTTACTTTTAAATATGATTAGGAAAACTATACCGTAAGAAACAGCATTGGGATCTGGCAGAAAAAGAACTTAAAAGTGCTAAACAGATATTGGTGGAGAGTAGCAAGAATTTCTCCTGCTCAAAGTGTAGATTGATGCTGGAAGTCACTGTTGATCAGCAACTTGGTGATTTATCCCGCAATCTCTTTGATGGTGCTATTGGGAATACTTCGATGGAAAGATTATCTCATGCTGAAAATATTTACAAATCTGCGTTAGACAAACTAAATCTTTCTGAGTGGAAAAATTCAATCAGTTTTCCTGAAGAAGAAAGTTCTAAGAGCATATATCTTAAGAAACCTTTTGTACAGAATGATGAATATGTGGCTAGCAATACATTTTCTGATTCTTCCATATATTATCCAGATACAACGGAAATTCTTACAAGGGATGGGTCAGTTGCCAAGATGGAGGGGAAAAATTCTAGAAAGTTGAAGAATGCACCAAAAGCCTTACTAAAAGATCAATCTTTGATACCTGAGTCCAATTCAAGGATTACGCGTTCCAAATACCGATCTTCTCAAAATCAATGTGTAAATGGTTCCATTGAGGTACAAGAAGGCCTTTCAAAACATACCAAAGGCAACACTTCACCTGATTTTTCTAATCCTCTTAGTCAAAGGGATTCAGTCATGGAGAGAAAAAGTTGTATTATTGATACTGGGTGTGAAGCTACTTGCATTTGCAACAAAATGAGGTGTTGGAAATGCCTTCCCATGGAAGTTATTGAATCTGGGTTACTAGAAAATTTTGTACATATAAAGTGGGAGTTTATTCGCAGGCGTCTTTCACTGAGAGTACTTACTGGTATAGGTATGGTTGCTACTGCATATTATAAACTTTGCTGTAATTGTTTATGCTAAGAACCTTGCACACAACAAATTAGATAGAAGCCACATGATTCATTCTTATAAGAAAATACGAAAAAGCCACTGAACTTTATAATATTTAAATTTTAAAGAACAGAAAGTGCCTACATGTCAAAACAAAAGCAGTTTTGTAACTCTTTCTTGTTTGAAAACGTTATTTAATTTGCTTTCGATATACACACAGATACATATTCTCAATGGTTAAGATTGTCTTAGTATAATGTACATATTTCTTCAAGATTACTTATACTAAAGAGGGAATCCTTTAAGAGTTTCAGAATGAAATAATTGGGCTAGTGGAGGTGAATGCCTACAAAATAGGAGTATAGAACGAAACTAATTTGAAAAAAGTTATCAATATATATGCAACAAATGCTGTCAGATAAAGAGAGGAGTTTAAAATGTTTGGAGTATTTAAGTTTTTGATTTTGATTGTTAGTATTATATTTTTTTGCTTGAAATTCTAAATCAACCATAACAAGATCTCAATTTCTTTATTGATTTTGTCATACTAGGAAGTTTTATGTAGTTTCGTCAATCTAGAATATTTTGTTAATCAATTCTTTTATGTAGTTTTAGTGACATTTCTTGTATTTGCATGTGTTTGGTCTAGACTTTAACGATATTTGAAAATTATGGTTTATGAACAGTATGGTGCAATGTTACTGTGGTTTCTATCCACTTTTCATAGATTTTTCAATATCGTATTAGGTTATGGAAGAATATCATGGTGTATAATGAGAATCATTGCAGCCTTAATTTTTTGTGGAAGTTCAATGAATGGTAATAGGTTTTTTCATATTTGTTTATATATATACCTGAATAGGCTCTCTTAGCAATAGGATGCATGTGCAATCAGTATATTGGATGTTCCTTTATGTTTGTGCGTCATAGTAAAGATACCCAGATGAGTACTGAGTACTTAAAAGTGACTATTTATCTGAAATAGTTAATGATGGTTACTTACCATGTTGTATGCCTTTTCACAAATGATCGTACCCATTTTTCTTGCCTGTACCACAAACAAATTTGAATTTTCCAGGTAATTTTGAGAAATCAATGATGACCAAGTTTACAAAAGTTAAGGTAGTTGGGTTGTGTATGTGATTTGGCATACACACCATGACAACTTATTGTCAGGTATGACAGTGGGAGAGTGAAGGTGAGACTGGAAAACATGCATAAGAGGTGAAGATGCATGTTTGTGCAAACAGATATACGCACACACATCCACTCCCACACGTTCATGTGGACACTTGTGCTAATGTGTGGCTATGACATGCTTTTGTTTGTTTCCTTTCTCAGATAATGGACCAAATCATAATCATTTCTGTATGTTAAGTTCATTTTATTTATTCCTCTTGATATATATCTTTTAACTATTTCAGGAAAATGCTTAGGAAATCGTGATCAAATTCATGAGGCACATGAAATTATTTTACGAAGCCTATCTGTCCTATTCAGCAGAAACTCATTCTGCCATACTCATTCTTCTCTTCCTCCAACGTTTCTTCTTGATTTAATTGGTAAGGAGTTCTCAGGAGATGTTTTTGCTGTTGAGCGTGCGGCTATACTTTACAACATTTGTTGGTTGTCTTTGAAGGATTACCATTCTAAGAAAACAAGGTATTTAACTCTAGGTACTATTTTGTCTCTTTTCTATCCATTTTAAGAGGAAGTTGTTTTCTATATTTTTATTTATAATTTAGAAGGGATATCTTTCTCAATTTCTTCTGATAACACCATCAAAGAAGACCATTTTTGGTGTAACAGTAGGAGAATTTAGAACCATCACCAATATATTATTTATTAACTAGTAGACATTTCATAATTGATTCAGGCCCAATAGCTCCTTTATGAGCATATTTTGGGAGCAATTAATTCCTTTTCCTTTTGCTTGGTTTATTTTGTTCACCAGGAATATTTGTTGTGATTTGTCTCACATTCAGATGCAGAAAATAGTTACTTGGTTGATGATAGCCTTTGTGCTCTGCCGTGAGGTTCCCATTCTTTTTCAGAAGGTTAGAATCTTGCATTCTAATTGCTATATGCCACATCATCAAACATGCTTAAAATTTTCAGAAGAGGCACTCTAATGATTGGTTCATATAAGAACACCTGTTTCTGTCATGATTTTTGCATCAATGATTTTTTAAGAGTGCTCCATTTTAAGTTGGTATAGATATAATGATCACTGTTTCTCTCTTGTACTCTTCCTTTACATCTTTCCTTCTATGTAATTCTTGCTGATGATAAATTTTTTTTTTCTCATTAACATAACAGGTTTCTAGATTGCTTGCTGTCATGTTTATACTTTCTTCTTCAAGCAAGCTTTTTTCTCTTTCATCTTCTTGCAAAGTACTCTCTGAAAGTCATTGGGCTTCTTTTTTCCATCAAGCTTCACTTGGTACTCATCTTAATAACCAGTTCCTATCAAACATAAGTTGGAGATATAAAGGCCAACACTATCTGGATGTTGAGGTAAGTATGCAATTTACTAGTCCCATTTTCCCAAAATTTTTGTATGTCTTTAAAATTTATTTATTTTTAAAGCTACCTGTCTTTTTGATATATAAGTTTAAATCTTTTATACGTGGACAATTTTCGTAAGTTAAATAGTATTATAATTTAAAATTTAAAATTTAGTTGACACTGAGACCTTCGAAAAGGAAGAATGGATACATACATTAATTTTATTGCATTTTGCAAGATGTTTGCAGTGCTGTCTTTTATTATCCGTATGATTTGTTAAATCTTTGGCCTTTAGACCCTTCACCTGGCAAAAGATTGTTATCTTTCTTTTCTTATTATTATTTTTTTTGGGTAAACCCGGTAATTGCTCTCTCGCGATTCAAACACAAAACTGCCGGGTATAGCTAACTAGTGCTATTTCCTTCTTATTTTTCATTTCTGCACATTATTTTTTATTTAGTGTCGTACTAAATACCTTGAATCAAAATCTGCATAATGTTTCTAGATTTCCTAGAATTTTGGACGTATTTGTTAGTTTATTATGGTAATGCCATTTGCAGAGCACGCATGTAACCAGCTCAGTACACATTGGGGCAGAAACAAGCAATTTACTCAGGTCTGAGATGCTGCATTTCCAGAATGTGTGCACACACACACACACAAACACATTGTTCAGGTCACTCTTGCTAAAACTATCTTCATTTCCTATCTGCTGCAGTTTTGCTCCTGAATCTATTAAAGATCTTGAACAATTTGTTAAAGACTTTTTTGTGGGCCTTCCTTGCGCCACAGTTATCTGTGTAACTTTACTTGGGGATGCTTATGCTAGTTTATTACAAGAACTCCTACTTTATCCTTCATGTGTTCATGCGTGGATGCTATTGTCACGCTTGAATTCTAAGAGTCAACCGATTGTTGTACTTCTGCCAGTAAATTCTGTACTAGAAGGTACATTGCTTTATATGTCTTGGGTAGCCTGATTATAAATACACAAAATGCATCTGAGTTTATATATAATTATTTGTTAATATTTGACCAGAGGCTTTAGATGATGATGACGATGCAAATTTTGGCTTTGAGGAATTGTATGAAAGCAAGGATTGTGGTAAACATTGGCACTGCCCCTGGGGTTCCACTGTAGTTGATGATGTAGCTCCAGCTTTTCAATCGATATTGAAAGAGAGCTACTTAATGTCTTTTCCACAAGATACAGAAAGGAATAGGTCTTTATGGTGGATGCAGAGAAAAAAGCTTGATCACCGACTTGGTGAATTGCTGAGGTAACCTCTCTCTTGGTACAAACTCTTTATAATTTACTTATTTTAATCCAACAGATCTAAAGTGGTAAAGTAGCATTAAGGATTACCAACCAACAACTTTCTAAACCCTTGAATTATGATAGATTTAGTGGATAAATGCAGATTGAATTATGAAGATTGTTGCTGATGTCAAATACCTGCTATCCAAAAGTAATTAACAATAGCTTGCATGATGTCATGGTAATTAATATATAACATGGTAATTAACATAAATTCTCTGTCCTCACTCCAAAATTCTCTTTCCTTGTTATCTTGACCTTTTGTCTATTTAGTAAGAAACTAAGAAATTAGATTAAGATAAATAAAATGGGAGATTATAAATATGTCATCTCAATCAGTATGAAACAATCGAATTGGGTTATCCACAAAAAAAAAAAAAAAAACCATACAAAAGTCATATATAGATTTCTATTACTCTATACACTTTTAAAAACAAATACCCTGATATCTAAGACAGCCCTCAAAGATTAACTCATACCCCTTCCCGATTAAGATGAACAAAGAGGAATGATGTATCTTGAAATTTGTTCGAGACTAAGCTTAAAAGCAAAAAAACTTAATTTTGTTCCAAAAACTGTTAGTAGCAAATGGTGCATTGGTAGATAGCTATAAACTCATCAAGATATTCTTTTAATGGCTGTTGAAATTTAATGAAAGAAGCTTTTGTGCCAGCTACAGTGGTTCATGGTTTTATCTCAGGCTTCGAATATTCATTTGTTTGGGACTCATATAATGGTTGATCGTTGCATGATTTTATGTTCTTGTGCTCCAGGAGAGTAGAAGATTCATGGTTGGGTCACTGGAAGTACATGTTTCTCGGAGAATGGTCAAACTGCAAGAATCTGGACAGAATACTTAAGAAACTGGCACGTGATCTGAAATCTAAATGCAAAGTTGACGTAAGTGAAAGTCTTCTTAGAGTTGTTCTTGGAGGTTTGAAGAGTGGCTATAAGAGAGTGGAAAATATGGCACAGCTGTTTTCCAAGAAAGGTTGCTGCATTGGTACATTTGGATATTTTGATAACAATAATTGTAGGACATCATCCAAGGTGTTAAATGGAGTTGATAAGCTATCGGAGTTGGCCTTCCAACTAATAGATGAAGCCTTAAAGGAACTAGAAGCAGAGGAAGCTGTGAACAGAGAACCTACAATTCTAGTGCTGGATTGTGAAGTACAGGTAAGACTTTGAATTTTTTATCCTCTATATTTACATTGGTATTATTTTTGGCTGTTCATATTTTCAATAAGTCTGTTTATTTGGATGGTTCTTTAATTTAATTATATCAGTTCATGAATCTGATATGGTGAGTTCAGTTATCAGATTCTTCTATAGTATTAACTGGTATCTTATAAAAGATAGGTTTGTGTAGAGGTTTATAGGGTCTTAAAATAATTTTGTTCAGATCAGTCCCAAAACTATGCTCCATATATATACATATATATATGTCGATTTGCTCCAGTATTGGTGATTTAAGCATTTAATACATTTCCAGATCAGGTCTGATCTGGAAAAACTTATTAGCATGAAATTGGAGACAATGATGATATTTCCTTTATTAAACATTAAATTTAAACTTGATTTAATTGCTGACAATGTGCAGATGCTTCCATGGGAGAATATACCAATACTGAGAAACCAAGAGGTTTATCGCATGCCTTCAGTTGGTAGCATATTTGTAGCGCTTGAAAGAATCCACCACCAAGAGCAAGTCAGGAAGCTTGTTGCTACCTTTCCTTCGATAGATCCGTTGGATGCTTTTTATTTGTTAAATCCCAGTGGGGATCTCGGGTACACACAAGTTCAGTTTGAGGACTGGTTTCGGGATCAAAATTTGGAGGTATCTCTCACATTGCTTTTAGTCAGAAAAATATTGATAGAAAGTCCAGATGTTCAAATAAAATTGTAGATGTATTTGTACTGCACCTTTTTTATTGCACACAAAAACATTTACTCATTCATGCACGTCTTATTCTCATCATACTGTATAAAATATTGTAAATGATATATGTTTTCATGCGAGTCAATTACAGGGAAAGGCTGGTACTGCACCTACAGCTGAAGAATTGACCGTAGCCTTGAAAAATCATGACCTCTATATATATTTCGGCCATGGAAGTGGTATGCTAAATTGATTTAATGTCAGTAGTTTTTTCTTTCATGCCTGGTGACGCTGTTGTTTTTATATAACAAATTTTCCTTGTACTGATGTCTAGTGTTGAATTCTGTCTTTCTGTTTGTACAGGGTCACAGTACATTAAATGGCATCATGTGCAGAAGCTGGAAAAATGTGCCGCGACTCTCCTGATGGGATGCAGTAGTGGTTCTCTGTCATTAAATGGGTGTTATGCTCCATCGGGTACTCCTCTATATTATCTGCAAGCGGGGTCTCCGGTAATTTTTGCCAATTTATGGGACGTGACAGACAAGGATATTGACCGATTCGCAAAGGCCATGCTTGATGGTTGGTTGAGAGAAAGATCGAATGTTTCTGTGGATTCTGACCAATCCATTTCAGTTGTGGAAGACAATGAAAGGGGTAAACGTAATAAGAAGAAAACCTTAAGGAAGAAATCACCTGAATCTTCAGATAATGGAACATGTAAGAATGGTCTTGATCATAGACCAAAGCTTGGATCGTTCATGGGGCGAGCTCGCAATGAATGCCGACTCCCTTTCTTGATCGGGGCTTCACCAGTATGCTATGGTGTCCCAACTGGTATAAGAAGAAAGACGAGTTTGTAACAGCTCATCTTGCTAAACTTCCTCTGTCAATCACACTTCCATTCTGCTCATTATACCGTCTCTACCTGACCGGTGATCTAATTCAGAACACCTTTGTAAGTGGAGAAGATTTAACTGTTATATTCCATATCAAATTTGCAATTAAGAATCTGACCTTGAAAAGGTTTTTCAATTTTTTTTCATCATGAAATAGTGATGTGACAGAATTAAGGATGAGTAAAACAAGTTTTAAGGGTTAAAATGTAAGGATTAAATGGTTTGAGGATATTTATATAATTAAATGAAATTGAAGTTAAAAATTAAAAAAAAAAAAACCATCTTCTTCCCTATTTCACTCATTCGAACCAAACCAAACAGACTTGTGAAAATTTTTTTTTTCTCAATCTCTTAATCTTTACATTCTCTCAAGCTTTTACACCAATCTATTATCACAATGTCGAAGTAATCTTCAAGCACACCCGTTGGCGCCAATTTGTCTCCTAAAAACGAAAAAGCGAAGAAGACAATGGAGGAAGTTGTCGTCTTTGAATAGAACAGCGATAAAACAACGGCAACAATGGAGGAGAGGAGCAAAAAAGATCAAAATGTTGGGGAAAGAGTTGATGACAACAGCTCCTCCAACGTCGATAGAAGTTCCAGCGATGAGGTGGAGGAAAAGGTATGAAAATTTTTAAAGCTTTAGTTCAAATGTATACTCTTTGCAACCATTTCAACATTTGAAACACAGAACAAATTGTTCACTATTAATTAAACATGACATTATTGTTCACTATTAATTAAACATGACATTATTTTAGAGTTTCTACCTTTAGAAATTCATTTCAAATAAATAGATTGGTACCCCACGTAAGTCTATTTGAATTTCAGAGTTTCTGATATTAGAAATTCATTTCGGGTAAATAGAATGGTACCCCAAATGACAACAATTTCAAGCTCTGGTTGTAATGGTATTAGATTATATTTTTAGATTTGTTTACGGACTAGAAACTGCATAAATGACAGATAACCTTTATTTATGTGGTTGTCATGCACATTTTTGCATTCTTTATTTCTAAGTTTTGTTTTCTGAAAACATTTTACAATATGTGTTCTTGTTTCTTCTGATTGTTTGTCACACTCTTTGGGATCCTAAGATTGTATCATGAAATTGCAGAACCTGGGGACTGTTTATAATCACTTCATTTCATTAAATTTGTATTTCTCAATAGATAAGAATGAAAGTAATTCTGATTTCGTTGTTTCATAATCACATCAGCATTTCAACAGAGCAAGTGAGACTTTTGTTAACCCCTTGATTATAATATATATTAAGGAGAAATAAACATGACAGAATTTGGTTTTTAAAATATCAAAATGAGATTTTTAAACATAAATCTTTCAAATTATTCGATTGTTTGTTAAATTCATGGAGTGGGGGTGAGTGAAATGGGACAGAATATAGTATTTTAAAACGTAAGATATCGACTAACTGATAAAAACTTTAGGGTGGATAAAACTCTGTCTTTATAGATGTTCTAAGTTTTCAACTATGAGAGTGAATGAAAACATCTCTTACATAAAATGTTGAAGTTTTTATCAAAACATTGAAGTTCAAACATTAAATGACCCAAGAAATCAATTTGACTCATGGGTACCCCTCATGGACATGGTTAAAGATAAAGAATCATTGTTGTTTTGTTTCCAAAAGATTATTGGGAAAATAGGGAGGGTTTGGTATGGTTTTCAGTTTCAAGCACGATTTGCATAAGGAGGTCGGTTGATCTTTAGATTATTGTATAGTTTCTACATGTACTAGTAGAAAAAGTGAAAGAAAAAAAAAATGAAATTTCCATTCTTTAGTTTAATATTAATCATAAGGAAAAGTTATACCATAACAAACCCGTTTCAACTCGAATTTTAGAAATACAAAATTTACTTCTTATTTTATTATTTATAAAAATTAGAGCCCACATCCTTTATAATATATGGTTGCTTACTACATTCCACAATTAATCTATCTTTGTTTTCTTCTACCTTTTGCTTTTCATTATT
>WYDK02000051.1:3114647-3126623 GCA_009867345.2 Toxicodendron radicans
TTTTTTATTTGTGTTATTGTGTTTGTATTTGTATTTGATTTTTAGTGTTTATGTATTTGTTTTCTATGGATAATATGCTGTTAATTGAAATGAATTTAGAGTAGTTAGTTGTGGGGGGTGTAACTGTAAAAAATGAAAACTGTAGAAACTTTAGAGGTGTAATGGTCATAATTTAGAACTGCCATGAATAGTGCGGATACCCGTGAGTCCACCCGTACCCGTATAGGGTAGGGTCTAGGTCCAATAATTTGGATCCGTTTAAATCAACTCGTTTAGGACCCGTACCTGTGGGCCCCGCACCAATTTGAGCCCGACTCAAACCCGGTCTACCTGCCCGTTTTACCAGGTCTATGTGTATGGGGCAATAATGTGAGGCACATCAAACTAATTTTATGCCTCGAATGACGAGGAATTGCCCACGTTGGAAATTTTTACACGTCCTCAGTTGACCGGATTTCATATATTTTTGGTTGCAATCTTTTAGTTCTGTGTCTACTCTGAATAGGGTTTAAGTCGTCATCTACTTCGATATTCTATTGACTATATAGTAGGCCTGAAAATCACTATGCATAGGATTCAATATATACTAGGCCTGAGATACAGAGGAACGAAACTGATTGGTTTATCGTTTTAGATGGTTAAAAAGATTTTATTAGTGTGGCTGGATTCTAAAACTATTGCTACGATATATTTTTTCTTTTTTAATTATTTTGTGGCCAGTGCAATTCATCCCGGTCAAGGGCCCAGTTCCATGGACCGGTGACGTCATCAATTTAAGGATTTTAAAAGAATTTTATAATTTTTACTATATTTTAAAATACTCCTACAAATTTATTAGTCCCTGCAATTTTATATATTACAAAAATACCCCAAACAATTAAGAAAAAACCCCTAAATTGTTGAAACATTTCAAAAACACCCCTCAAAATTACAGAATTAGCCTTACATTTTTAAAATATGACAAAATATCCCTTAAAACTTGTATTGGACCGAACAAGCTACCAGGTCTCGGTTCGACCGGTCTGATTTTGAGAACCTTGGTAAGAATCATATAGTCATTAAGATTAGGGGTGAGCAGGTCCGGATACCCGCCCAAAAATGAAGGAACCAGAACTAGCTGGTTCCTTCATTTTGGAATCGGAACCGGAACCGCCGGTTCTTGTTCCTAAATATTCAGAACCAGAACCAGAACCTGTGGTTTCGGTTCCGGTTCCAGGTACCGTATAAAATATCATGTTACCCCCTCATAGTTTAAAAATGACAAAAAAACTCTAAAAAATAACAAATACCCCCTGTCAACCAAAAATTAGTAATTATCAATACATATTCCAATCCTAAAATTCAACATTAGAAACAAAAAATTAGTAATTATCAATACATCTTCCAATCCTCCAATTGAATCATTAATTATGATTAATTGATTAGAATTGATTAACTGATTGGATTATCAAATTGATCAATTGATCAATTAATCAATCGATAAAATGATGAATTGATTAATTGATAATCCAATTGATTAATTGATTACAATTGATTAATTGATTTGAATTGATTAATTGATTAAAATTGATTAATTGATTGAAATTAGAATTGATTGGGTTATCAATTGATTAATTGATCAAGTGATTGTAATTGATTAATTGATTAAAATTGATTAATTGATTGGAATTAGAATTGATTAGATTAATTGATTAAATTAATTTGATTAATTAATTAGATTATCAATTGATCAATTAATTAATTGATAATTGATGAATTGATGAATTGATTAGAATTAGAATTGATTGGATTAATTGATTAATTAATCAATTAATTGATTAAAATTGAATCATTGATAATCCAATTGATTAATTAATTAATTGATTAGAATTGATTAATTGATTATAATTTTATAATTGATGAATTGATTATAATTGATTAGAACTGATTAATTGATTATAAATTTAAAATTTATTAATTGATTAGAATTGATTAATTGATTAAGTGATTAATTTATTAGAATTAAATTGTTTTTCTATTTTTTTTTAGTTATTATTGATATTGATGTAAAATCTCCCTTAACCCCTCATAGTTTAATTTCTCTCATTTACATACCAGCTCTTTTATCGGTTCCTAACGGGTACTCGGTTTCGGTTTTTGGTACTGTTCTAGGTTCCTATAGGGTAGAACCGAAACTGAAACTGGAACCATCGGTTTTATGATTTCTAGAACCAGAATCGGAATCGAAACTGTGGGGACCTGTTCCGGGTAGGAACCGGAACCAAACCCCGGGTACTCGCCGGTTCCAATTCTGACCAGTTCTTTTGCACATCCCTAATTAAGATGGTTGTTTTTAAGTTGTAACAAGTGGTCATTGAGTTGAAAAGAAGAGACTTGGGTTTAAAGAAAGAGAACAAGTTGTTGGTTGATACAACAAGATCACATATATTACATATACACGTTAATTCTGGATGGTGCAATGATATTTATTTAAGTATATAAACTTACCATTATGTTAGGATTCATCTAATCTTTGTCAAACTTTAGGGTATATTTGTAATTTTTCAAAACTCTTTATGCGTTGTATTTTCACAAAAGCACGAGGATGTTTTTGTTATTCACCCAAATTGCGTTAATTCAAATTGCAGAATTTCTCACTTGGGAGCTTTTGCAATTGGAAATGGAAACAGAGTTGGAGAGGACGAAACCGGTAGCTGCCTTCATGGCCTTCGGCACCAAAGGCGATGTTTACCCTATCGCTGTAAGTTCGCTAACAAAGGATCAAATTTTAACGATTTTTTTTTTCTCTGAATAATGTTAATAATAAAACGCAGGCAATCGCTGCCGCTTTTGCTTCTGACCAGAAACACTACCATGTTGTTCTTATAACTCATTCAGCTCACCAGGTTCACCAACTTAATTTACTCATCGCATTGTTATCGAAAATGTTGTTGTATTCTCTGAATGCTTATGTACTTTATTGGCAAATTTTAAATTTGTTGTATTTATTGAATATAATTTTCATATATTGAAAAGGGTTATAATTTTTTTTTGGGGCTTGTGTTTTTAGGACTTGAGTTCTCACTTGGCTGGGAAACCAGTTGCATTTTGTCCAATTTCATCACCACCTGTGGTTTCAACACCTCAGATTCATGATGCAACAGGTTTGGGCTTAAACTGACTGTGATCTTCGTGTTTTAGTATTATATGGGGCTAATGTTATGCGAAACAATTGCGTTGTTTGTTGCTGGTTATGAAATTTTAACCTCATACTTTTGCAATGTCCCTATAACTTGTTTTTTCTTATCAGGTTTGCTGGAGTTAATGTTTAGGCTGAAGAAGAGGGAAATTAACGCTGAACATAGAAAAGAATGCTATTCTGCAGTGGAAAGAATCTTCGGAAATGGTCCTGGCTTGGAGGGTGATTTCATTGTGATAAACTTTTTTGCATTGGTATTTCATGTTAAAGATATAAGTTAAATGAGATTTCTTGATATGTTGCTAATGTCAAGATTGATATTGTGGTCTTGATGGTTGTTAAAGGGAATTTATTTCCATTAAAGCGATTAATTGCTATGTCTGAAGATGTCAAATTTGTTTGTATGGAGTCTTTAGACATGTTTAAGGAGGCACAGAAGATGGATAGTATTTAATACCTAAAAGGTTGCTTCACATTATATTCCAGGAGGGATGGAGCCTTGCAGAACTTTTTCGTGTCCGTTGCATAGTTGCCGCTCCTTATGTCGTTCCCTATAGGTAATATAAGATTTCATTTTGACTCAAACTTTGATTTCTATCAATGCCTTCTAAATTCTTTGGATGTCTGCATATCATTTAAATTCCACATCTGGTCTCTTCTGAAAATTGCTAAAACCTTGATGTGTTTTCTCCCTTTTCACCCCATAATCTATGGGTAACACATCCTTTATATCCTTGTAAGAAGCATCATATATCCAGTTGTTGGCATTCATCAATTTGGGCTTAATTTTAAATTAAATTTTCTATTTACTGGACAGTGCACCTTCATCGTTTGAGCACTGCTTCGTAAAAGAACACCCCCTTTTGTATAATTATCTCCAGGAAGCTCCCATCAACAAGGTATTCAAACTCCAACTGCTCTTTTTCCGGTAAAATGATGCGCCTTATAAATTATTCAATCCTAAATTATTGTGAGACAATAAGTTTAAATCTTAATTATTTAGGTACTTATCTTTGTTTCAGATATTCAATGCCTATTAAATCCTCATCAGTTAGATTATGTAGGTTTGTTGGAAAGATGTGATTCATTGGATGTGGCCACTTTTTTCTGAAAATTGGGCATTGTGGAGAAGTGAGGAACTGAATTTGAGTCCTTGCCCTTTTACGGTTAGTGTTTTTGAAGAAGCTGCTATAAGGTTTTGATACTCCAACAACCACAAGTACTCATGAAACCTCTTTACTGAATGCAGGATCCAGTGACAGGCCTTCCCACTTGGTATGATCGGGTACCATCTCCTAAACTATTGTAAGTTATGCACTTTCTGATAGATAAAGAGCTTTTATCATTAAAGAAAGATAACCTAAAATGGATTGTGTCTTCGTAACTATGTACAATTTAATCAGCCAGATGCATGGATATGTATGCATATCACAGGTACAAGCGTATAATTACATAGAATGAAGTAGCAAATTAATTAATTTCCTTCAATGATAACATTTGTTTTCTTCATCAATAATTTAGTTTGAATTACATCTTTGATCCATTTGTCTTGATTATTATGTTATCCTCTAATACTTCTGTTTCATACCACACAAATTTTCTTTTAATTTCTTTTGTTTACAGGTATGGATTTAGCAAAGAAGTTGTTGAATGCCCTGGTATACTTTTCTTTTTACCATCCTAATAGATTCAGATTTCTTTCTTGTGCTTTATACCATACAATTTTCTTCTCTTCCTATTTTCTGCTGAAGTTTCAAGGCAGGTGAAAAAACTGGCGAAAATGTATAACCTCTACATTAGTTGAGAAGAATACAAGTTCTTGAGTTGACTCATGATCATATATTTGACTGACATTTTCAACCGTGTGGTCACTTTGCTTTATTTATTTATTTTTTATTTGTTGGGTTTGGGTTCGATCTGTGAAAAGGGACTTGAATTTTAAAACATTACAAGTTGGATGCGACATGCATAGCACCCAGGATTTTTAATTTAGTGGTTAATTGAAAATGTAGATAAGGAAGAAGGAATAAAGTAGAAAAGTGTTATGTTTGTTTCCCATTTTTATTCATGGTATAACTTTTCTAAAAAATGAAAGAGTAGAGGTGTACGCAGACTAACAATAATATCCAGATTTTTGCACAAATTTCCCGTAGCTCTGTAATTGGGATGGAGTCACATACCCAGGCAATTGCCTAGAGTAATGTGTGATTTTCCTTTTACTTTTTTGTAGTCTTGTGTGTGAATTCATGTCTGCATGTTGCTATGCTTTAAATGAGAGGCTTGGAACAGAAGGCTCTACTAATGTGTGTTGTATGAAAATAGGGTTAAAATAGGAGTAGATTGCTAGTTTTTCTCATATACTTTGACGGTTATTGGACTGGGAATGGGGTATGGATACTGGGAGTTACTTAAAATTACACTCTCCTTTTAACATTTTTCCCAAATTCTATTCTGGTTTGCAATCTCCTTCATGACTCTTCTTATTGTTGTTTACAAATAAAAAAAAAAAAAAAAAAACATTGTTCTGTCAGAATGTGAAATCAATAAATCAAGATGAAGGCATCGGGTGATACTGGGAAATTCATTTCTCTCTAGGTGAGAAATATAAGAGGGATTCTTGGAACCTGGAGGCAACCTGTGTAATTCATTACATGAATGTATAATTTTTATGTTCATCATGCTTGGGCTCCTTGTTTTGTTTGGTTGTTGAACATAGAGTATCATTTTTCAGCTTTCAATAACTGACCTTTCTGTACTATTCATTTGATTCATGATTGATGGTAGTCGTGTGAGCAAATAAAGTAACTAATTCCAATCACCAAAAATAATTTTTGGGTTGCAAGTAACTTTGATCCCTATCCTATAAATGCGGAGTGACTCAGTCATGTTCATAAAAGCATAAAAAATTCTATGTCTGCTTCAAATCAAAGAGAATTTGTTCAGTGATGGTAATTTCTGCTTTAACTAGTTTGTTCCTCTTTTTAATTAACTTTCTAATATTAGCCCTTAACAGATTACTGGCCTTCAAATGTTCGTGTTTGTGGCTTTTGGTTCCTCCCTATTGAATGGCAATTTTCATGTAAGAAGTGTGAAGAAATTTCCGTTCGGTCATCTGGGCATCTAAGAACAAATTGGAAAATGTGTGCAGCTCATGTTGAGTTCCAATCTTTTCTGGAAACTCCTAAATTGGTGCCGCCTATTTTCATAGGACTAAGCTCTATTGCAAGGTGGGTTCCTTACTGTGTTTTCTTCTCCTGAATATCAATACTTAGGGGTTGTTTGTTTCTCTTCTGCATCCCTTAATCTATTAATATTGTTTGTTTTCTCTTTTATATATGAAAGTCAAATTAATATGTTTGACCAAATAAAAATAGAAAAAGTTAGCTTTTACTGAATCTGAAACCTTTTGATAAACGCATTAATTGAATTGCTATAAATATCCTCAATTCACAGCTTTGGTTTTATTTCAAAAGGAATCATTATTGAGATTTCAGAAACACCTCTTCTTAACAATTAATATGAATTTGAAAAGGTACTTAGACTACTTTTCAAAATCCTTAATGGAACTGATTATTAAATAATCAGCTTGAAACTTAATCCTTTACCACACTTCACTTATAATACTTAATCCTTTACCAAACACTTTTGTGGCTCTAATTTGGTAAGGAAGTAATTGTTTCTTAAGCTACAACAGTCTAAAACTGGCACCTAGTGTGTTAAATAATGTCATGCTTCTGGTTGATTGACTAATTTTTTATTCATTTGTGCATTTGGACTTGGGACTTTTACTACTCATTCTGTGTTGAACTATGTTGTTCTTTGCTGCTTGCAGCATGGGTTTCTTAAAGAATCCTCGAGCATTTCTTCTGGTTCTCCGAACTGTTCTAGAAACCACAAGCTACAGATTTGTGCTTTTCACAGCAGGATATGAACCTTTAGATGCAGCAATTCAAGTGATTGCTGCTGAAACATCTCCATTTTTAAATCAAAGGCAGATCATTCAAGATGGAGTCTCTCTCTTTGATGGCACACTCTTCTGCTTTTCTGGGTGAGCATATCTTTGTATACCTGAATCCTATGTGACCTAAAGGATGAAGATGAACGGTTATTACCACCATTTATAACCTGCAACTTTATTTAATGATACAGAAACAATTTCATACCTGTTTTACTAGGATGTATTAAGATTATAAATGGTTTTAGCTTTATCTAAAACTTGATCTCACGCTGCACTTGTGTTAAACTCCTTTTCAGTGTATTGACATACCAAGGTACTTTCAGCAATATTTGCTTTGATTGGCACACAACAAAATGAACCTATGATTAATTTCTGATCATGCTTTTAGAACTCATTGCCTGTATTATGTGGTCATAAATGTGGCACTTATAGATCATCTTTGTTGATGTCTATTTATTAGACTCCTACGAAAACTTGGAAACTCTGTGCTCTTATTGTCTAGTTACAATGAGCAAAGCAGTCATGTTGTTCTTGTAGCTTCCATCAGGGGCTTCTTATTTGGACTTAGTAAGAACATTCTCTTAGCTAGACTAGTTTGTGAAGAAACTAGAGTAATATATTCTATAAAATAGTTCATGACTTCATGATATAGGAAAATACAGATGGGGGAAGGGGTACGGTAGCTCTATGGCTAAGCATATCAAAGCTTATAAGATACAGTAGCTCTCGTCTTTGGTTATCTTTAACTATTATTTTAATTGACTATGTCCTATATCATTATTTTTGTCTGTGAAAATTTACGTCTCCTTTTGTAATTATCATGTAAATTAGTATGATACCATACAACTGGCTGTTTCCAAGATGTGTGGCTGCAATTCATCATGGAGGAAGGTGAGAGAATTGTTTTTATGGTCTTTTAATGTAAATTAGATGTGCAGCATGCAACAAAGCTAACTTATGTTTTGGCATTGCTTGATTTCAATGTAAAATTAGCGGATCCACTGCTGCTGCACTATACGCAGGAATCCCTCAGGTTAGTCTTTCATAAACCCTTCTACTTTTTCTACATTATTTTAGATCTCAAGTAATGTTCAATAACCTATAAGTGGGACAACGGTTTTCTCTTATCAATTTAAGTACCATTAGAGTTTGCTATCCCATATTCTTCTTTAAAGAGTTAGTCATTTTGTGTGATCATTTTGTGTGAGATATAATCATGCTTGATGTAAAACAATTTTTGCCAGATTCATCAGTTTCATAGTTTCAGCTGATTTTCTATTCCAATTAGGATTGCCTAATTTTGGAAGTTTTATTTTATTCAAATTTGGTTTTCTTATTTCATTGGGATTTAAGTCATTGTCTTATTACTATATGCTTGTGATGTTTCAAGTTGTTCATGCTTTAATCACTTCACATTCAAAACATTATTTTTTTTCAAGTGGGTCCGACATTGTCTTGTGAATTGGAGATCATATTCTTGTCAATTCAAGATTTTTTTGTTTTCTTGAGTGAATTTTGACTCAAACTCAATTTTTTTAAGAAGTTAAAGTAAAAAAAATGAAGCACTATCCTCACAAACAAAGTAGATAGTTATCATGCTTCAAGCCTTAACGTAACTATGCTCTTGGTATATAATTTTTCTTCCTAGTTTTAGTGTTATTCTATTTTGTACTATTTTCATTTTTGTCAAGTAAGCCTTAATTCTTTTTTTTTTTTTAAGTTCCAAAAAAAGGAAAAAGGTAAAAAAAAAAAAAAATAATAGAAGGAAAATTGGTTTAGATAGTAATAAAAGGAAATCCACAGGTTTACATGTAGAGCAATTTGTGATTATCATTATGCTTCAACAAGCACAAGAGTCGGTGCAATAATCCATTCAAGATTTAGGAATGATGCTAGCTGGGTTATTGCCTCTTCCTTCAGTAGAGGTGAATGGTTTATTTGTAACAATAATCCAAGATTTTCTTGATTAGTGGCCGAAGTTGAGAGATTATTTGAGCATGCAGCTTTGAGAAATAAAAGGAAATAAAGCTTATATAAGCTCGAAAGAGATGCTTTGGCTTGGCTGAATTATTTAGAGTTATCTCAAGCTTGTCAAGGGAAAGATATAATCCAATTGTGGTATTAAACATGGCAATTGTTGAGAGTTTGATTCCTTCCTTAGATCATAATAAGATCTTGTTTTGTATTATACTGGAAGAGTTTTAACAACTTTTGGTTTGTATCAATCTACGTGAACTTAAAGGACATTTGCAAAATTCATAAGAGGAGGCATCAAGGCTTTAGAGCTGTTTTTGATATACTCGACTTTTGGTCTGTATTGATCCACCTGACCTTGAGGGACATCGAGTTGTGAGATTCATATGGGGACTGCATACCGGTGTCCAAGATCAAGTTGTGTTACCATCCACACATACGATTTGTCAAGATTCCTTGAAGTTAGCTACATGATAGAATAGCAACTTGTTGGAAGGCAATTTAAAAATCAATCACTGCGAAAATTCGTTGACTCTATTACTCAAAGGATGGGAGTTTCAAATAAGATAAAAAGCACTGAAATCAATTGAAGTTGCTCCAAAGCAACCTATGATGTGGACTCAAGGTTTATGTACTTCCCAAGTCTAATGCCAACAACCTCGATGCTCCTCCTCAAGCTGACTGGTGTTATCATTGTGGACAAACAAATTATCAGTACATTCTCGAGATGACAAGTGTTACTATTTTGGACAAACTAGTCATCATTTCAACCAATGTCCCTAGCACAAATCTGTTAACTTAGCTAAATGTAGGGGAGATGAAGAGATGAATCCATCTAGAGATGATTTTGAAGATGGTGATCAAAGTAAGGTGAAATATGGATATGAAGATGCACCATGAAAGGAGGAAGATGCTCAAAGGCCCAAAATCTTCAAGTTCAGATGCATAGTTAAAGATATGGTTTGTGATCTAATCATTCCTACATGAAGCAATGAGAGAACTATGTCAGATTATGGTTGATGATTTTCGGTTGCAAACACAAAACACACTTTTCCATATGACATTGGTCAACTTAAAGATGCTAGAAAGATCAATTTAAAAGTAACTGAACAATGTTTTAGTTCCTTTTTCAATTGGGACTATTATGAATATGGGATTCTTTGTGATGTCGTTGACATGGATGTTTGTTACATGATACTTGGAAGACCTGCACAATGTCATTTACATGAGGTTCATCGTGGAAAAGATAACATTTACATTTGATAGGAATTAAAAGAAAATTGTCCTTGTAGCTTTGAAGTATGGGCATATGAAGCAATGCAACAATGTGGTCAAAACTTTAAAAAGTGGAGGGAAATTCTTTCTTACCGAGCCTAGTAGAAACGATATTCCCCAAGAGCCAAGGGTAATTGAATCTGAAATTTACCAGCATTTTCCAACTTTGAATACAAATAAGGTGTGTTGCTGGGTAAAAACCTAAGACTCCACTTGTGGTGCAAATTCAAAATAATTATCATTCTTCAGGAGACTGGTTTACGACAATTTCTATCATTTTCTATTTTTTATTTTTTCTTAGTCTAAGTTGACGGCCTAATTTAGCAAGTTTTACTTTAGTTGAATTGGTGTTTCTTCTTCATTAGGATTTAGTTTTTTGAAAGGGGAGAAGATTGATTTAGGACAGTTTATATCAAATTTATTAGTTTTCTTAGTTTGAATTGACAGTCTTTTTTCATTAAGATGTCTAGTTTAGGAAGTTTTGCTTTAGTCGAATGTGGTTTTCTTGTTTCGTTAAAATGATGCAAGACTTCAAAATTTTTCTTATTAAAATGTATGTGAATTTACAGTAGAGTGATGCTATTGGCCCCCCACCTTTTATCTTATTAGATCTCAATTCTAAATCTACCCCATTAAAATATTTAAACATATGTAAACCCCACTTTTTTCCAGAATAACCTTTTTATTTATATTTCCACTTTTCAAATTCATGTTTTGAACATATTATTTATCCATTATTTTTAGCCAATCATGAATTTTTTTTTTAGTATTTTTACAGCTTTAGAAAAATATTTTTGTATGAATTCATCTTATCTTTGATTTTATTTTACAATACAAAGTTTCTATGTCATTTATTATGCAATTAAAAATAAAATCACTAATTTCTTCATGATCCTTTAGAAGCATTTATAAACAACTATCATTACATTATAATTGTAAACATGAGTTTATATTAAAAATATAATCAAGTAACATGACTTGCAAAAATAAAAAATAAAAAAGATTATATACTAAAATGAGAAGAAGATAAACATACTTAATTTAATAATAATAACTAAGTATCTTTTATGTCTTATTAGTAATTTTCATAAAGGATAAAATTGTAATTAAAGAAAAATAGTTATTGGGGTCTAATAAGATAAAAAGTGGGGGCCAATAGTATCACTCTTTGCAATATAGCACATTTTGCTGGTGATGTAGCAAAGCAAGTAGATTGATTTGTCGGCCAACACTCAAGTGGCCGACCTAGAGAGTTTATTTACAACAAATAGTATTAATGTTTTTCATTTATTAGTGTGAACTTAATTAATTTAGTAATTATTTATTTAATTTAAATCATTAATTTTAAATATTCTTAAATCTATTTTGGGGCATAATTGTTTTTATTTTTATTTTTTTATGTCTACCATGTAATCAATCAACATTTAAATGAACGGTAAGAATGTTGTACCATGATGAGTCGAAAAATCTTTAAATCTAATGTCATTTTGCTGTAAAGATTCTTGTGTTATGGACATTGTTTTAAAAACCGGACCGGACCGGCCGGTCCAACCGGTTCGACCGTCGACCGGCCATGACTCCGGTCCGGTTC
>WYDK02000051.1:3133546-3144947 GCA_009867345.2 Toxicodendron radicans
ATATATATATATATATATTCTCTCTCATATGTCTTTATAAATAATATAACGAGCAAATAATGGATTGAATATTCCTCCAACATACAATATCAGAGCAAATGTGGATTGAATATTCCTCCAGCATACAATATCGACTCTTATGATTGTGGATCTTACACCACATACTCTCTACACTAGTATGCTAAATAAATAAAAAGATCTTGAACATAAATGAATGATAATGGACATACTTGAACATTAATCAAAGCTCATGGAAGATTAGATCATAAAGGGACAACTTCATAAATTTATTTTACATTACCATTCAGCGAAATAATAACATTAAGAAACTAAGCTTCCAACAGCTTCGATTGCAAAGGAATTCTCTATAATATTTATACAATAGAACCTGAAAAAGGAAATGCCAAACAGAAGAACTAGTAGGCCACAATATATATATATATATATATATATATATATGTTCAACAAGGAAAATTTATCTATAACATTTACAATTACACTTGATATTCATATGAGAAAAAACTTGTGGAAGTAAGTTCATTCTTATAACCAAGTAAGCTTGATTGCCGAACGATTAAACTATCGTTTCTAAATATGCATCAGGTAGGCACTCGGTAAGACGGATCAATCATTTTCAATATGAACAAGTTACCTTTGTCACCTCTTGATATCCTGTAAAAATGAAAAAGAAACAAAATATTTCCTCATTTATAGTTTCAGAAGATGAAACAGTTATTATCGAAGGTATGAAGCGCATCAGCTTTACAACGCAATCAAAATAAGAACAATGAACAATTGAAGTATAATCTACTGTAAGGAATTCAGTGAGGCATTAGGATTTATTATGTATGAAAAGAGTTTCATGGATTACATTCCAGTCTACCGAGCTTAAGAAGATAAACATATTAAAGGCCTTGCCCACGAAAGAACTCATCAATAGATACGAAAGAATTTACATTTCCAAAACATCTTTCAAAGACTTCTTGCAGCAACAAGATTGAAAGGGTGTATCTCCTATAAATAAATCGTGTTGTAAGGTGCTTGATATTCACTTCTTGTAGTTAATATAACATCTCTACATAGACAACATTTTATCAAACATATTTTCAGAAGATAAAATAGATATTCACTTCTAGTGTTAAGAAACTTCATAAACTTGAATTCCCAGATTGAATACTTCTCTCTAAAATAAGCTCCGGATCCAAAACAAGATTCAGGGACAAGTCAGGCATTTTAAATGTGCATGCTTTAGGGGGATTTAGTAGTTTTCCTTCGAGTCATCTTTATTCAAAATTTATGCAGTTATAGACAATGGCTCATACTGGAAGTGTAAAAGCAATTCAACATGTCATCATGGGCCATATCATGTCCATTAGAAGACTATTTCTTCTTTTGGCAATTCAACTTTTGTGATGACCTATATGGCTTTTAGAAGTCGGTTTCACCGGAAAATAGATCATTTACTTTTTCTGCCAATCACAAGTTTCGTGTTTAAGATTGAAGGATACTTTATTTTTCTTTTAAATAAATGAATGCTTCATGCAATTACACTCCGAATCCTAAGCTTTTCTCCCACAATATTGTGCATTTCCAGAAGGTACGACACAAATGAATGAACTAAAATACCATAAACATCATGAAACGGCAAAGGAACCAACCTGAATACAGATTTAAGAATCATTTAGAGCAAAAGAAGCAACATTCATAAGTTAGTTTACAACCGTGCAGACAAGTGTCAAACCGGTCATTATTGAAGTCATTGTACATCATTCTTTATCATATGTAGCACTTAGAATGAAAAATGCATATCAAGTGCAAAGTCAGAATGGTGTTTCTAGATGCTCTGCAATTTAATTTAGTTTTTATTTTGGCTTCTTCCTATTGACATAAAGCTTAAGCTAGCCTACGAAAGGGCAGAAGATAAGATCATATAAGAAAATTAAATAGTAATTTAGAATAAACTTTCAAGTTTAATCACGTGGTTAGTAGTAATTCCTAGAATGTTTACTTACCGCAACTCTTCATCCAAATAAGTAATTTCCAATTCACCGCGAGCTCTTCCAGGTGCCTTAATAGATATCTGCAAACCATTTATAAAGCAATTTATGTAACTCAAGAAGCAAACTAGTAGATAGTCAATTAGAATCATGATACCATGACTAGGGATCAAATTCTATTGCACCAAAACAGTGAATACTTACAATATTTTATAATTACCAAATCTTTTAAAAAAGATTAAAAAAAAATTTCACTCGCTGAGCTTTAAATGATTACTCTTTTCCCTTTTTTATTTTTTCCAATTTTCTCCAGTAGCTCCGCATCCATGCAGATCACTTCCTCAATATCTTGAGGTTGGCCACTTGTATTTTTTAGGCATTTCATGTTTTGTATATATATGTTTGATGTGAGTCTAAGACCTGCTGTTGTCATGTGAGTGCTACTAGAGTTTTTATAAGAATATGTTGAAATTTAGTAATGTTTTACAAGACCAATTACTTAGAGTCTAGTGTATCAAGGTCATTTGTGCTTGCGATTGCTAGTCTCTTTGATTTATTTTATAGGAAACAAAAAGTATTTTGGTAAGAGAAGGACGAAACACAAAAGTAAACCATTTATCCACTGAAGGTATCATATCACCCCAAATGGAGGCAAAAACCATACGAAGAAGTAACCAAAACAACTCTTTACAGGTGGTGATTGTAAGGCCATTGTGATAGAATGTGTTTGTGTTAGGATCTATGCCCTAGGGTTAGATTCTTTTTTATGCATTCACAACATTTTGATTATGTAATGAAGGAATTTTATTTCATGTTACTAAAACTGTGTCATATTTATGTTCATTTGTTGAATATATGGAATTAAAGTAAAGGTCCTAAACTATGTTAAACCAAACCTTGAATTGAACATATGAAGAGTTCATATGCTGAAAGATACAATGTCAAGGACATAGTTTAAATACACGGTCCATAGTCAATGGAATAAAGTTGGACACTTTATTCATGTCAAGACTGTTATGAATCTATATCCCGTTCGGGAGATAGCTTATCTTGGATGTCAAAGTTAAACTCTAAGATAGATACATTGATTTATATCCTAGTGGTGGATGTACATTGGATCAAGACCTAAAGTGGATTTGATTTAACATATCCGTTTGATCTAATCAATTCTCTTTAATAATCATACATGTATTCATCTTAATCCTAAAATGAATTCATGTCTTTGTGTTTGCAACTTACATCTTTTGATATACTAAGGATGAAGCCACTATGAAAGTAAGTTAATATTCATGTATGTTGGAGACATGACTTGTAAATAATGGAGCATGATTTGTAGATATAGAATCCATGGCTCTAACTTGAAAGAGTTAAGGTTATCCTCTTAAGGACTCATTCGAGTTAATGAAAAGCAAAAGAGATCTCGATCATTTGAGCACTTGTTGTTCAAATGATATTCTATTTTGTAAACAGGGCCTTTCGATATAGAATAATTGAACTTAAGATAGAATGATAGATGATGTAAAACGGACAAGACCTCAAGTTGATATGGATAACATATGGGGATGTTACATGGAATGATTGGTCATGGACAAAAAGGTTATAGATTTTTCCTAATTACGGTATATAATCAAGAGTGGAACTTCATGTTTATTTTAGAGTAATTCCTAAGTTAATAATCGATAGAAAATTGACTTGGAGTTAATTGTTTATGATTATTAAAGCTTGATTATATATGTCCGACGGGTCCCTTTGCTAGCTCAAAATCCATAAATCGAAACGTTAGAATAGTAAATCGGGGTCAACAGGTCGACCACTTGGGTTGAACCGGTCGATCGGATGAACTGTGGTTTCATAGACTGGCTCTTGGTGAGAGTCGATTGACCGGTCCTTAGATATGCGGTCAACCGGGTGACGAAGATTTCCTGTATGGAAATTAGTTTATGACTTGATTTTCTTATTTATATTAAATGGATATTTGTATTTTAAATACAAATTTATTTAATATATTTATATATTTGAATTATAGATCTTGTTATGAGATATTTAATTTAAATATATTTGTATTTGAATTATAGATTTTGTTATGAGATATTAATTCATATTATGTTGGGTATTAAATAAATTTATTTTAATTAGATATTTTCTTTGAGGAATTTGTGTTTAATTAAAATAGAAAAAAAAAAACAAATTTACGTATTTAAGGGGAAGAAGGATTCTAGATCTCCAATATAAATATATCTTATTTAGATATATTTGTATATTTGAGTGTGACTGAATGACTCTTATTTAGATATATTTTAGTGTGATTAAAAGACTTAATAGAGTTTTTTATTCTGGGTATTCCTTGTGAGAAAAGGAGTATGCCGGTCTTATAAAACCATCAAACCATCAAAAGTGTGCCCACATACGTAATAATCGGTTTTTGTGGATTGAGGATAGCAAAGAAGAACAATTGGTTGAGGCTTCTCTAGGCGTGATTCGATCTACAATAGGTAATTGATCATGTTAAATTTATTATATTAGCATCATGCATGAGTTTGAACTCTATTTTTCTTTGGTTTAATTTTTAAAAGAAAAAAGTTTTCCGTTGGGTATTTTATTACCCTGTTTTCAACAGTTTGTAGCTGTCGTTTTTCCTCAACTAGTGGATTCTAATATCACCAATTATAGATATATACATATTGGTTGAACCACATAAATGATTATCGTTTTAGTGTTTGTGCTATTTTGGCTGGTTGGTTCATTATTAAGGAATTTTTTTATTTCTTCCACTTACCAGTTGTTTGATAAATTGTCTCATTTGGTTTCAGCAAAAGAGAATAAACATCAAAGACTATTGGGATTGGGTAGGAAAGGTTATAATTAAATATCAACCATGGGAAATAGGAACCAATAAGTGATTTATTTATTGAATAAGAAGTTGACTCTGCATTTACACAGTCAAGAGCATATAAGAATTGCACAAAATATAATAAATATGAAGAACACTTACCAGACTGGCAATTTTGAAATTATCAAATTTTACAGCCACCTTTCTTGCATTCAGAGGCGTCAAATCTGCTGTAACCTACAGAGTAAATGACAGGAAAAAAATGACACAACAATGTTTTGACGATATACTCATAGAAAGACCATATAAAATTTATGTAAAGTAGCTAGCATAGCCTATTATTTATGCTTAAAGAAGACGGCTAACTAACAGCAATTATTGACTCTATGCCATAATTTTATCCAACATAGCCACTTCTTCACTCCCTCCTTTCAAATGCTACTGACAATTAAAGAAGCAATTATTCAGTGGTTAAAAGAACACAAGCTTGTCAAACTAAAAAAGTTGCATAACATATTATCAAATATGTCGCCTTGAACCTTGAAAATAAGAATTTTAACATTTTTAGAAAGCACTACGTTTGAGTATAGAACTAATGAATCTTTCAATATATGAAAGTACAAAGACTAAGGAAAACAAATTAGAAGTCATACTATCTAGTGATGGAAGGAATTCAAAATTACCTGGTTGAAAAAAGGCCATGATTCCATATTTTGGGCCCTAAGTGTATCCACATTTATTGCTTGGTAGTTCGTAGTTGATCTTAAAAATTTTGGCCTCTGTCACAGCATAAAGTGACTCATTTATACAATCCTCAAAAAAACTCAAATGATAAAGACAAGATCAAACAAGAAAATCAACTGTCCGCAAATATAAAAAATGAACATAAAAGACAACGATGCATATGGTTAAAACTGGAAATCGTGTATGCACATGCGTGCACAAGACAAATAGATTATATCCATTCACTCAATTCCCTTCCATTATTATGCAACACATTAAAGAATACAAAGAGTTCTGATAAGAAATTTATTACAGAATTAATTAGTGTAGAATGCTAATACACAAATCATAGTATCATACAAATGTGAGACGCTTTGCGTACCTAAAGAAAGCTAAAAGTTATCCATGAAAGTAAATGAATATTACTTCACCTGTGTTTGCAAAATAGATTTTGAAGTAGTGTATATGAGCTCCCACTTTCCATTCAACAAATCAGATTTGAGTGGCTCCTTTGTTGGATTAACTTCTTCAAGTTTTCGCGCTAACTATCCACAAAAAAATTTCAATTATCAAACAAACCACAAACACAAACACAAACATTATTAGAATTTACACTTACAACATCATACATATTATGTACTATATAAAATATATTATGCTTTTTCATTACCCAATTTCCTAGTAATGCAGGCAGTAATCAAACACAAGAGAAACTCTAGATCAAAGCAATAAATCTTTCTGTTTTCCAAAACCAAAAGCATTAAAGTTCCAAATTTTTTTGACAACAATTTGCCGATTTTCCACTAAATAAATAAAACCCACCAATCAAATTGGTTAAACAGCCATAAACGAACCATAAACGCGACATATATGCCCAATTTTACATCTCAAATTAAGAAAAATTGAACTTCATTTTCTTTTTAAGAAATACATTTTATGATAAAAAGAAAACTATAACTTATAGCAATCACCTCATCAACTCTCTGCTGGTCTTCGGGTGAGGCCTCAGCGCCGCGATCAAGCGGAGCAATGGCCTCAAGGAGCCCCTGCTTCAGAAGCTTAACATCTTTTCCTTTCTTCAAGAAAAAAGGAAAGGAGAAAGAAACATTGGCTCTCCATTTCTCAGAAGCTGATAAAACATTAACACTGTTGTTGTAATTGTAGTTAACTGAGTTGTTTAGGTTCACGGAGGAGTGAAAGAAAGAAAGGTTTGATCGGAAGAAGAGATTTGGACGTGAAAAGTGAGAAGTAGTAAGGATAGAGGAAGAGTTTGAAGAAGGAAAAGAAGATGAGGCCATTAATTTACTGATAAGTTGTAAAAGCGGGAGAGAGAGGACAGTTAAATAACTGATGAATATCATAACACGTGTCATGCACCTGTTCTTTGTCAAAGTGAGCAGGTTAGCTAATCCAAAATGTTACAAAAATCAGACTAAAGGATATCAACCGAAATTACCAAAACATTAAAAATGATTGTCCAGTGTAATTATTGGATTGGGTAAATTTTGATTTAGTAAATTTTTTAATTTAATTATTTGAAGAGTAATTAAGAATTATAAAGTTTTGAAAACCTCATGTTGCGTTTGATTTAGATAATATTTTATTACAAAAAAATTAGGATTACTACTGAGATATATTAGTAGGTATAAAATATTATTATGTTTGGTTCTTTGAGGATGTATAAATGATTAAAGTGTTTGGTTGTCTGTAAAATTATATTATTTATATTTGTTTTACTAAAATGTCCTTACTAATTTTGATACATAGTTATCAATTATGATTGTGTTTTGTTGAATATGTATAATTTTGGACATTTGTATTGAGTTTCTATACTTATTTTTCAACACTTCTCTTTTGGAACCATATGTTTAGGTTGAAAATTGTCAAATTTTGTCAAAATTTATTGTAAATTTTTTTGCCTTAATTTATGTAAATAAAGAATAAGTTGTTTTATCTTATTTTGGGTTTTCTTGTTCTTGTACAAAGAGAACGCCGAGGTTCAAAATTTTGAGTGTACACTACAATCTCGAATAATCATCAACCAAAACACATCATTTGAAACCAACACTTACGTCGTTCCACCACGCAAGTAACAACCACCAACAACAGCCACAAAACTAACCATCTACCTCTAATACCACCCATTATCAGCAGACACTATCATATTTCCATTTTCATTAGTAAAGTAAACCTTTCCATTGCAAACGATGAAAGGTTCCTGAAAATCTTTCTCTTCTTTTTACATCTAGCACAATCCTTCCCATGTCTCAGCACTTTTATGTATTCATCGTATGAAACTTGCCGCAACAACAAATAATTCTTAATGTTGAACAAATAAAAGACAATCAAAATGAACCCCACAAAGGCAAAGAAGTTTTCATGCACTACTAGAAAATAGCAAATTAATGACGGAAATTACTGACGGATATATTACTGTTGGTAATTTTCGACGGACTTCCGACGGAAATATGTAAACAATAAAAATAAAAATTACTGACGGATTAGCGATGGACTACCGATGGAAATAACAAAGGATAATAAAGCCGTTGTTAATCCCTCATTAATTATTAGCGTGAATCATGCACCAAATATTTAACGACGGATTTGGAACGGAAATATATGTGTCCAAACATTCCGTCGTTAATTCGATGGTAATAAAAATATTATATCGAGTTTATCGACGGATTCCCAACAGATTAGAGACGGAGTTATAATATATATATATTTTTTTATATTTACTATTAATGTTAACGACGGATTAGAGACAGATTTATTAAAAAAATTTATATTGAGTTTACCGACAGATTCGCGACGGATTTATAAAATTTTTTTTTTAATATTTACTATTAATGTTAACGATAGATTAAAGACATATTTATTAAAAAAAAAATTATATTGAGTTTACCGACGGATTAGCGACGAATTTATAAATTTTTTTTTTATATTTACTATTAATGTTAACAACGGATTAGAGACGGATTTATTAAAAAAATTTATATTGAGTTTACCGACGGATTCGCGATGGATTTATAATTTTTTTTTTAATATTTACTATTAATGTTAACGACGGATTAGAGACAAATTTATTAAAAAAAATTATATTGAGTTTACCGACGGATTAGCGACGGATTTATAATTTTTTTTTTTATATTTACTATTAATGTTAATGACGGATTAGAGACGGACTTATTAAAAAAAATTATATTGAGTTTTTCGACGGATTACTATTAATTGATTAGAATTGATTAATCGATTAATTGTTATAAGTGATTATAATTGGTTAATTGATTAGAATTGGTTAATTGATTATAATTGATTAATTGATTAGAATTTGTTAATTGATTAATGGATTAGAATTGGTTAATTGATTAATTGATTAATTGATTAAAATTAATTAATTGATTAGTGTATGGGCCAAAAAACATATTGGGCCTGACGAGGCCCAAAAAATACCTAAACTTACACGGCCCATCGCCTCAGCTCAATCTCGTTGGGCTCACGCTTGAAAGCCTGCCGTGTGAAGTACCCATCCTACCGTTTAGGCCTTCATCCAGGTTGAAGTTTAAACGGGTCCTAGCCCGATTGCCCATACTTGTCCTACAAAAGGATCCGAAAGTCTTATTCGAACCGACATCTACGGTCTAATAAAGGCAAGTTATCAATGAACTTCGTATTCGTTTAAACTCTTAAATCAAGAATTCCTATTCTAAAGAGAAGAGGATTCCTAGGTTGAAAAAGGAAAAAGACTTTGAACCCTATGAGGAAACAAGTCTCATAAACTCCTATAAAAACAGAGGCATGCCCTCTCATTATTCATTCACAAATAGCCTCTCTAAGTTCTTATTCTGAGAACGCAATACTCCATTCCACCGTGAAGCATAGTTCCGACTAACTTCATCATCCTTAACCTCCGTAAAGTTGTGCTCCAGCCACTGTACTAGAGGAATCCTAGCCAAACACTATCACGGTAGACCCTTCTTATTCTCAGTTTTTACTAAACAATCCTTCAATCTCGCTGACTTGAGCGTCGGAGTGTCTACGGTTGACACCACACCGGTGTCCCCCGTCAGCCTCACATTTGTTTACTTCTTTTCTGCAAGGCCATCGGATCGTTAGTGGCCTCAATCATACCGACTCATTCAACCGTAGATTTATCCCCTACAGTTTGGCACCCACCGTGGGGCCCTGACTATCAATTTCTCTTAAACGACCTGCTTAGTGCGCGGCAACACCAACGCTCAGTCACCATGACTGGAGACATAGAGACACCCATCCTTGATGTCGCCACACAGGTGGCCAACCTCACTTAATTGATCGAAGAGAATGCCATAAAATTCAAAGCCTTAGAGGCTGAGAACGCAACCATCCGAGCACCGAACCAGATTCTCCAAGATAGATTCAACCAATTCTACTCCCTCGACTACACACCTGGACAAGCACCTGGGAGGTTTCAGGTCTCCGTGCCACCAATGCAACCCTTGGTAACTCCCACATCCGAAGAAATTGTGAACATATTGAACAGCTCCCAGGTCATAACGGTACCATCAACCCAGCCGATTCAAACCGAGAGTACTCATCATACACTCCCACCTGTAACACTTATCTGTCCCAACAACAACACACTCGTTCCAACAAACCAACACAAATAAGAGCTCCCAAGACAAGCCACCCCAGTAAGGCCGAACATTCATATAAATCCTACTCACCCTTTCGTCGCACTCAGTAACCCGAGCAACAACCAACGTACTCACCTAGACACTCACCTGAACCTAAATAACCTCATTACCTCAGCTTTAGAACAGATGTTGGTCAAAAGGCTGTTGAAGATGGAAGCTATGATCCATCGTATCCTTGGAGCCCCTACCCCACTTAAGAAGAGCATACCTGGGAGTTATGCTGACTCACCCTTCGTGAATGAGATCGCCCTAGTCGAGATGCCTAGAAAATTCGCTTTCCCAAATATGAAGCCCTACGACGGCACAGCTGACCCTGAAGACCATATAGCATCCTACAAGCAGAGAATGTTTGCCGTTGCAATTCCAAGGGATCTCTGAGAAGCCTACATATGTAAAAGCTTTGGCTCCGGCCTAACTGGACCGACCCTCTAGTGGTACACCAATCTCCCAAAAAATTTCATCTCCTTATTCGCCCAACTCACAGACACATTTGTTGAGCACTTCCCCAGTTTCAAAAAACTAGAAAAGCTATCAAGTGACCTATACTGAGTCTAACAGAAGTATGGAGAGCCACTTCGGAGTTACCTGGGACGCTTCAATAGAGAGAAGGTCTCTGTACCCAATTGCAATCAAGAGACCGTTGTGGATGCGTTCAGGAAAGGTCTACTACCCAATGGGGAACTTTACAAAGAACTTACAAAGTTCAACTATAGAACTCTCGACGATGTCATGTCTCGCTCCTGGACAGAGATCGGATGGGAATAAGATGAAGCCCACAGACATAGATACCCTACGGGTGATGACAGACGGTCTAAGAGATCCGATCGAAGAGATGCCCGTCAATACGAGCTCTATCCAGTTGCCTTAAAAGGAAGGTCAGGACGAGACTATAGAACCCCGTCAGTCAGATCCTCTCAACTTGACGGTAGGGCATCAGTTCAACCTAACCGATTTAAAATGCCAGAATACAATCTATCAATAATTCCAATGGAAGTGGTGGCAGTGATGAAAGGCATGGGGGACTTAGTTAGGTGGCCGCCAAAACCAAAATATGTAGAAGCCCACAAGGACACTAAAAAGTGGTGCAAATTAAAAGAGGTATGAACATGGTGGTGGAAAGATGATGGATGCATGTCAAAGAACATGCAATGACAAGTTATGGAAGTATAGATCAT